>JAHWFP010043869.1:0-10406 GCA_023313725.1 Lithobius niger | reverse complement strand
AGCCCAGTCGGCCTTGGCTTGAAGGAGCCATTCCCTTTCTGGCATGCACCTAAATTGACAATGAGCTAGGAGGCGAGACACGCGAGTTCTTCCCCAGTCGGCCTTGGCTTGAAGAAGCCATTCCTTTCTGGCACGCGATTGAGCTATCATTGAGCCAGGAGGCGAGGCATGCGATTTAGACCCAGTCGGCCTTGGCTTGAAAAAGCCATCCCCTTTTTGATATGCACCTAAACTGACAATGAGCCAGGAGGCGAGACACTCGATGTCATCCCGGTCGGCCTTGGCTTGAAGAAGCTTTATCCATCGGCGCTGCAAGGCCGTTCCAACGCTGTAGCACGCGAGTTGCTGCATGCTTGAACTAAACATGCTTGGTAATTTTATCATGCATGTTGTATACTCCTTTGTGCCGCTCATGTTTTTTTTTATTCCAATAAATTTTGCAGACTTTACATGGGTTTCCTTGTTTCACAAATTTAAAGAATTTTTACTTAAAAGCCTTGTCCTTCCCCGCTACGTGTGATGCTTTGAAACCACATGTCGCCCATAATTTTTGACTAATACAAAAGCTTTCGTGCAAGGCGAAATCGTACCTAGAAACTATTCGTGTTTACCACAATTAGGCTGGACTATTGCTGAGTAGAGCACCAGCTAATAGCACACTATTGATCGAATGTCGATGGTTTACAAATGCAAATGTTGAAATATTTCTGACACCCTTTTTTGTTATCAATATATATTTTTTAAATATGCCTAATTTCGCATTAAACTTTACGTAGATTTACGTATTTTCATTTAAATTTAAGGCTAAATAGGTAGTTTGTATTTAAAATATACAAAATGCAACTCCAACAGTCGTTCCATCAGTGACCTGTACGTACGTGCCTCATTGTTGAAAGACGGCTGTTAGCATTGCCAGCCGTAATCCTACCGACAACACTACTTGACCACGCGCCTCGTACGTGGAGCAACAATTGTGGACCATCCTCACAGCAGGAAGAGGTGATATTCCGAAACTAACAATAAACTTCGAAAAATTCGTTTCAACAATGGTCCAAAGGGGTTTTTTCGCTTTTTTCGAGGGGAAAAAAATTACCTAGAACTACGAAAATATGCCTACGCGAAATCCGGATTAATTTCCTGTCTTTTGACACATTTCTCATATTTTTAGGCTTCCTACTTCAAGAGGAGAAGAGGTACATATATACCTACATATATATATATATATATATATACATATACATATATATACTGACCGTAAGTTTTTAATGATTATGATGATGATTATTATAATGAAAACAAATTACATAATTATGTACAACGGATTTTCAATAATGGCCGCCGGAAGTTTTGAGTGCTGCGGTTGGTTTAGAGAGATTTTCAAATTGGTGTAGTAAATCTTCTAGATGGAAATTCGGGATTCTGTTTTCCCTAGGTTGTAGCTGGAGAGTGTGGCTATAAAGGGGTTCCAAGTTTGGCCGATTTAGTCCATTATTGAAGAAATGGCGGAGGGTAGAATACCGAGGTCTTTTTGCGTTTTGGCACTCGACAAAAAAAAAGTGTTCGCCATGAAAACGAAGGTTTCCGGCGGCCTGTTACTACAGTGTTTCCCTGTGTAGAGTGTTTGCCTCTAGACCCAATAAACTGCTGCTCGATGAATGGATTAAGATGGTTCACAACGTTAATACTAATTACTTGAAAAATAAAAATTTTATACTTTTCGAGACTTAAAGATGATGAGTATCAAGGGTGGTTAAGTACAGATAGAGCTTTAGAGAAAATGACTGTTCACAAATAAGACTCGTGACTGAGAATGATGTAAGACCTTATGATCCGAAGATCGGTGATCAGAGACAATCCTTGTCGAAGATAATTTCCTGCGGGCCTTGTATGCTACAAGACTCCTTTGAACACGAAGTGCCCTGGTGATAGGTTGGTACATAATTACTCTATCTGGCACTTAACACTCTTTTGAACGTATGAAGGCTTGGGGCCTTGATTACAAGGGGGTAAACGAATGAGAGAGTTTTTACAAGTTTATCATTGGTTGGAAGCATACAAAGTTTTGGGCTTCTGGATCAAGGCGGGATTTCTAACTATTGCAATACAATTCCTAAGTAAGGGAATCGTACAAGACCGTTGACTACTTCTCTTTCCTAAAGGTCGCATTTGATTCAAAACAAAATAACTACTACATGGACATGTACCATTTTCAGTTTAGAAAGATCACCATTTTTTCTTAAGGAAAAGTGGTCTTGTGTAAGGAAGCCTATTACAAAATTGTCTTAAAAACAAAGGAATGGCCTACTTCTCTTTTGGGGGGGGGGGGGGGGGTGCTGCTGAAATAGTCACAAGCTCTTAACGTGACATATTTTTTGGGCGAGTGAAAGTTGACCTAACTTCGCTGTTAAGTGCTTTTCGCTTGCTTCTCAGTGTAATTGTATTATATTTGCATAAATTAATATTCATATAAAATATTATATAAAGATATCACGCTACATTTGTTATGCAAGGCATTCGTAATTGTTATTATAAATCAAATCAGTGCATAAAATAGCACAATATTTATTAAAGTGTAAACAGAAAACTGAAAGACGAAAATAGTAGAGATAAGCCCAGTCTCAGAAGGAGCGTCGCCAACACAAGGTTGAGCATTTAAGATTTGAGGGCAGCACGAAAATAGGAGAAGGATCTTTTGTACCGTTTTGTCAACAAACCACTTTAGATAATTACAGGATTAGTAAAGTAAGTGACATATCTGAGCTAGCAATCTTGAAGGAGAGCAGAGGCTGACAGGTGATCCAAATTGCTGTAATTATTATAAGTGGAGGGGTAATTACTGGCGGTAGACATGACAAGATAAGGGAAAGTAAGTAATGGGTCTATTAACAGACAGAATGGAAACCGAGGTTGTATAAAAGACGAGGGGCTTAAGAGAAAGTGTTGTTAACTGTATAGAGATCATCGGCTTGTGTGTTACGTTCTGCTGCTCCGCCCGTTCTTAGCTCGTGAAAGTACGCCAGTATTTGTTGTGGTGCCGGGAAGGTGACGGACGAGTCTTGTGGGTCCACAAAAGCCGTTTCTCAGTTAAATTGACTGTGTAGTATTTGTATTGCAGTGATTTGGTATGAGTATTGTTATACTTAACGGGAATCATAATCAAGTATAATATTGTTGAGGGATTGGTATTATTGAAGGACGATTATTAAGGATTAATAATTGATGGTTTAGCAAATATGGTTAATTGTTGACTTCATCTCTTATAAATAACAGTGCATACGCAATCTTGTTAATACGGTCTATCTAAATTAAAGTAAGCGACCAGTTATGAATAAAGATTGCTGACTATGCCTAGCTTGAATAAAACGGATTATAATCTATTTGGTGTCATGCATCTTATATTTTAATAGTGCTTATAGTTACAAGTGTTACATATCCATCTTGATAGTGTATATGGTTTTAGCGTAAAATAAAACCATAGCAGTGGTTTAGTGATTCACGTCTAGCTTAAAGCTCTTCATTATATATCGGATGCCATCGGATGTAGTGCCATAGGATGTAGTACTTTTCGATTTTACGAAAGCCTTTGAGTCAGTTGTTCACCGAAAACTTCTGTTTAAGTTCAGATTTTATGGTTTTGATGGAGCACTCTTAAGTTGGCTTGAGGCCTTTTTGCTTGGGCGTGGCCCAACGTGTGAAATTGGAAACTCGTTTTCGGAACCAGTGCAGATTGTCAGTGGGGTTCCACAAGGGTGGGTTTTAGGGCCATGTCTATTCCTTTTGTATTTAAATTACTTGCGTTGCAACCCAGTCAATGCAAGTCAGAAGAAATTTGCTGGTGACCTAAAGCTGCACTCTGCTATTGTAAACTCGACCTCAAAATATCAATTGCAACTCGAGGTCAATTTTGTGGCACGTTGGTCTGTGGATTGGCAGCTGCCTATTTCGGATGATAAGTGCAAATCCTTTCATATAAGACATTCTAACAGCAACCACTCATATGTTTTGAACCAGACCACTCTTCCGAGTGTTTGTTCAGTTAAGGATCTCGGTGTTTGGTTTGACTCTTCCTTAAAATTCACCACCCATTGTAATCACATAGTGGCAAATGCTAATCGTCGTCTCGGAATTGTAAACCGGATTTTTAATTCTGGCTGTGTAGAAACTAAAATCTGTGCTTTTAAAATGTATGTTCGCCCTCTTTTAGAGTATGCTTCACAGGTTTGGTCCCCTTACCTGTTGCGAGACATTGACCATTTGGAATCGGTGCAGCATCGTTTTACAAAGCGGCTGCCTGGCCTTGCACAGCTGCCTTATTAGCTGCGTTTGAAGCATCTCGGGCTGAACTCCCTTGAACTGCGCCGACTTATGGCTGACCTAATTTTGACATTTAAAATTCTACGCGGCTTTCTGGATATAGATTTACCATTCTTTGACCTTAGCCATGTGGGCAGGACTAGGGGTCATAGTTACAAATTACTCCTCCCCTCAGCCAGACTTAATTGCCGGAAGTACTTTTTTTCTGTTAAGGTGTTCCCAGTGTGGAATGCTTTATCTGAGCGGATCGTTGCGGCTGCTTCCGTCAACTGCTTCAGACACCATCTTGACGAGTTTAACTTTGCCAAATTTTAAAAAAGACCCAATTATGTTGTCGCCTGCTAGTTGGGTGGTGATTGTTGGACTGGTGTATGCCCAATAATGCCTGCTTGTTCATGATCGTGTCTCTCCTGGTGACCATGGCTTTTCTATTATGATGAACTTTTTTATTTTTATTTTATCTTGATTATGAGTGACAATTGGTTTAGGCCAGGCTTTATGCTGCAATGCATTTATTTTATTTTATTTATTTTTAAATTTTTTTTAAACATTGACAATGGTATGGCTTTTCCCCTCACTCGTCCCTCACGTTTGGCTATGCCATCGGGGACCACTGTGTCCCTGGTAGGTCTAACCTTGGTGGTAAGGCATTCGTGACCCCAACCCTATACCATCAACCCTTCCTTTACAGCCGGTCAACCGTCTTCGTTTTAAACTTTTAAACTTTACAATTTTTACCTTTTGTTTTAACTTCGGATGGCAGTTAGTGACCACCAGGTCCTTGCCATTCATGTTGCGTTTGCAACGAACTTATATTATTATTATTATTATTAATTTTTTTTTTGCTCGGATAAATTAGTAAAATAAATTCGGAAATTTATTTTAAGGTATGGAATTTTGGTGGACTGTTTTAATAGTGCTGATAATTTGTGATTTGGCGATAAAATTGGCTTTAGTGAGATATTTGGATTTTCTGATTGCTTGAAGTCAACACTGCGGTAGAGATTTGATTTTTTTTGCGAGTGCTATATACACAGGGAAATAGCGAAAGTGTTTTATGATAATTGATTGGTGTTCAACTTGATTATCGGATTGGTGGATTTTTTTTACGGGTTGATAACTCAAATTGTGGTACTGTATTTACTCTTTTGAATTGATTATGGGTTCCGGGCATTGTGTGTGATTTTGTGATTTGATTAAGCGTTTTGGATATTGTTTGATTACTGCACGGTGGAAGTGATTATTGACATATTATAGCGAGTGTATCATTTTTAACTGTTATTGTTGACGGTAACTAACTGTTGGCAAGATTATTGGGAGTTGCCCAAATATTGGCTTATAAGATTTGGAATTTAAATTGGTAAATGTGGAGTGATCGGAGTTAAATTGGATAGAAATAGGATTGAGCTAGAATTTTTTTTTAGAGAATGAGGATAAATTATTACGATTGCTGTGGATTTGGATTGGTGTGATTAGTAATAACGAATAGTGAAATAACAGTAGCAGATTAAAAGTGTAACTGGTGGAGTAGTTCTGGAATTTTCTGCAATATTATTATTACTAGTTGTGCTCGTGTGCATGCTGCGCCCCCCCCCCCCCCCCCCCGCCTCCCTCCAGGGGTTTGTTCTTTGGTTTTAAATTTATAAACCGAGGACTGAACATGTGAATGGCTCCCATGCACATATGCCCTCTCCCCCACAATTACTTTCACCCCCCAATCCCCACACTCATACCCCCTCCCGGATTCGCATACGTGTTTCCCATACACGCTTGGCCGCCTCCCCCTCCCCGAAAACGCCGCTCCGTGACATTCTCCCTTAGGTGTAGCCCCGGAAAAGTCGCATGCGTATTGCGTATGTTTGACTGAAGGCTAAAAAAAGCCCTGAGAAATCCTGCATTCAGTAAGCAAGTAACCCTATGTTTAAGTTAATCCTTTGAAACAGTTCACCTCGGTACCGTGCATTGCGACATTGTTGCAAGCAAGGATTGTTGCCGCCCACTTAAAAACAATTCAACTCCTTTCTGGAAGTGAACATTTAGGAAATAAATGCGCCTTTCCATCGCATCAGGCTGCCAATGGGGACCTCGAAATTAAAAACCAATCGTCGTTTGGTTTAAAGTTGTCTGGTTTAGTAGATACGGGTTGTTTTTTTTTTTAGCTCAAACGCCGACAATGGCACAGTCCACGCGACTAAAACTTTGTTGGCCGCTTTGGTACCACAACAATACAAAAAAAAAACGATCCAAAAAACGGTGTGGCAGGTTTGGTAAGTGGCACTGTCTGTTCGAAGACTTTGGAAAAGTGTCCCAACCCGAATTTGAAGGCGAATCCCGGCAACAGATGGCACTAACAGGGTGGGGTACTTGATTGTACGATGGAATGGCGTGGCCGGTGACTTGGCCGCCTGCTCCCTATTATATATGTAGATATTTTTAAGTAAACTATTATCATGCCAAGAGGTAGAGGCCGTGGGGCCAAGGATGCGGTTAAACGTCCCTTAAATCAGGATGATTTTGTAAACATAAGTCAGTTGACAACTAGTACTCCAAAGCGCATTACGCGCGGGGCAGTTATTGAATCGTACTCAGATTATTCTGACGACGGTCGGGGTCGGGATGATACTCCTCCACCTATTTTGGATCGGGAACATTCTCGTTTGCCGGTTCGTAGCGAAATAGGCAATAATGGAGACAGGGGTAGACGTAAAACACGTTCTTCTCGCCTGGATAGGTTAACCATGGATTATATGAGTGGTAGACTGGGATCAAACACAACATCTGTTCCTCAGGGCTCTACAATTAATACGGATGAAATTAAGGATTTAATTGAGGATGCAGTGGCTCGACGAACGAAGGACGGGGATAACGGAGACTTGATTAAGAATATTTTATCCCAAACAATTCCAGCTTGTTTAAGGGCCAGTATGAAAACCAGATTGACGTAGTCAGGGAAAAGGCTGAGTCATTTAGGGAACACTGCTCTGGGGATAGGTCTGTTGGAGTGACGTCATCTGTGGATGCCCCACAAGCTACCTAGCGAGGATAATGAATGTCACGTTTCGTCGCACGTCATGAGACTCGGCGATTGTTAGTGTTTGATCCAGAAGAATTCTAGGCATCAACAATGGATACCAGCAAGCTAGGATGTTGACAAGAATAGACAGCGGTATGTGGCGTGCACACGGGAAGTCTCAAGACGTCACCTAGCACCGCCTGTGCCTTTGGAGATTGTCTTTTCCATCCGTCCACCATCCCGGACGGATCAGCAACCCGGCCTGGCTTTTGGCTATAGCAGACCATCTTGTTTTAACCATTTCTGGACCCTAATTGTGGAGTCGTCACTTGTGTGCTCCACAATGGCAGCCATCAATTCCATGTCTATATGTTAACCCTACCAAGATAACCCTTTAACTACTAAATAGGCTATTCCATTTATTATATATAGCATTTGTATATCACATGATTTCCTGTGGTAATTGTATTGAAACAGTAGTAAACAGGAAGTTCGCTGTCTTATTAGCTGTGGCCTACACTCTGGTAGTCCGTGTGAGTTATTACCATTGGTGCCCACGCTGGGCTTAGGTGTGTACCCGCCAATGACATCACAGTTGGCGACGAGTCCGGTACCTTTGGTAATCTTTAAAAACTTAAGCTTAAACTTATAGGTCTTCAACCACATCTTAGCTCCATATTTGTGGTAAGTTGCAATTTTTTCCATTTTGGCAATGAAAATTAGTGCTCTGAATTCCTATCAGAGTTTAAACTTTTTAAACAGTGTTATTTTGTCATGGTAGTGCTGTGTGGTACGAAATGATAATAGTTAAATTTAGTACCTTAACAACTAGAACCAAAGTGGGCAATTGGATTTATTATGGTTAATTTTATCTTGGCAGTGTTCAAGAGCGACGCACTGGCGTGTCCGCACAGGCAGTATTATAAACCTGAAGGTTCGAAAAGTGCGCTGCTAAATTAACCCTTGTAAATTCGATTGTGCCATTGCCCATATTCGGGCTAGTGTGTGCCGGTGTAAAATTTAACACCGTAGGTTTATGCTCAAACTGTCGGCCATTTAAAAGCCATGTGCGAAAAACTAGTCATTCAAATAGAACTTCAAAATCACTCGACCACCCTAAAGCAAGTTCTAGCACAAATTTTAAGGCTAGGCCGAACACAAAATAAAAGTATAGCTATAAAAAATAAAACGCGTCAACCAACTCGAACGCGATAGCGTAAGTGATAGTAAAGAAGGCCAGGATGTTGAAGCCGAAAATTCAGAGACTGGTTCTGGGTCTGATAATGATTCAGACAACGACTATCTTGTACTGAAAAATAATACTCTTGGACTGAGTCAGGCTGCGGGCCAGATTTCAATACCCCTACAAACCAACAAAATAATAGAAGTAGTTAATTCTATGAAAATCCATAAATGGAAAATGCAAGTCTGCCTAAATGGTGTCAAGCTAGAAATAGAACTTGATTCCGGGGCAGATGCATCCATTATCCGTATCGAGTGGCATCAAAAATATTTTGTGGACTGTCCTTTAAAACTCAGTCCGTACTCGATACACTCATACACTGACGGAATTGAGAACACGATTTACACTGTAAGTCTGAAGGTTGAAGTTCAAGGTCAGATCGAACATTTGGATGCTTTAGTTTCAAAATTATATAAACCTGCATTAATGGGAAAGGATTGGCTTTCTATTTTTCGAGTTAATTTCCATCCTTTTTACGACCTACAAACGAAAGTAAAACCTAAGAAAAGTGTTAAGAAAATTAAAACTAGAATTACGCTTTGACACTTCCGAAATAGTGAAGGGTTTTCCGAAGCTATTGTCTGAAGGCATGGGTAAGACCTGATGCCAAGCCTGTGTATAGTCGTGTAAGACCAGTTCCGTTAGCACTCAACGAAAAAGTTAACCAAGAAATTCGTAGATTGGTTGGCCTTGGAATTCTAGAGCCTGTGGAGACTTCTCAGTGGTCTACGCTGATCTTCATAGTTCACAAAGCGGATGGTCAAATCCGAGTGATTGGTGATTATAAAACCACCGTGAACCCCCAACTCGAAGTCGACCACTATCCAGTTCCCACGGCCGCAGAATTATTCAGTGAATTAGCAGGCAATGACACTTTTTCCCTTATCGATCTTGAGGATGTATTTCTGCAACCTGAACTCGACAAAGAGTCACAAGAAGCTTTGACAATAAGTACACCCCTGGGTTTGTTTAGATAGCTTTGCATACCCCTTGGCCTAGCCTCTAGTCCTAGAATTTTCCAGAGGGTAATGACTCAAGTCACCAGTAAAATCCCCAAATGTCTCCCATTTTACGATGACATCCTGGTGAGCGGGAAGGGGGGTGAGCATGACGAATCGTTAAATAAACTGTTAAATGCTTTACAAGTTGCATGAGCCAAACTTAAGATCGAGACGTGCAAACTGTCGTGGCCTGAATTAAAATATTTAGGCCACATGATAAATGCAGAAGGCCTGCATACACTCCCTGAGGTTATCAAAGCAGTCACAAACGCTCCTAACCCAACATGTATTCATGAGCTACACAGCTTTTTGTGTTTTGTAAACCATTACACAAAATATCTACCAAATCTCGCTCATATTCTGTCACTAGTAACACGTTTGTTAAAACCAAGTGTGAAGTGGGTTTGGGGGGGCAGAATGTGACGGAGCCATGAGTAAAGTAAAATAATTATTTTTTAAATCAAAAGTTCTGGTTCATTATGATCCGAAATTAAAGCTCAAACTCGTTTGTTACGGCTCACCCTACGGAGTCGGCACGTGCCTTATGCATGTCATGAAAAACGGTGAATCACGGCCGACAGTTTTTGCTTCACGTGAGCTCACTCAAGCGGAAAGGGGCTACTCGCATTTTGATCGGGAAGCTTTCAGCGTGGCTTAAGGAGTGAAAAAGTTTCATGAATACGTTTATGGTCAGCGATTCATACTGCAGTCTGATCAGAAGGCTTTAGTTTGAATTTTTGGCCCTAAGAAAGGAATACCGCAGATGGCAGCCGCCAGGGTTCAGCGTTGGGCAGTGATGCTTAATGCTTACGATTACGAATTCGAACACATTTCC
>JAHWFP010043867.1:385-39898 GCA_023313725.1 Lithobius niger | reverse complement strand
TAAACAGAATGCTAGACTGATCGTTATAAAGAGAGGACGAAACTGTTTGTTGTAAAGAAAGTGCTAGTCTGTTCATTATAAAGATAGAAGTAGACTGTTCATTATAAATAGAGTGCTGGACTGTTCATTTGGAGCCTACACGTGGAAATTCGTCATAGTGTGCTATTAAAGTATGTTTAACTTTAGCCGAAGCCATCTCATCTCCCACATAATAGTAGTCAAATACAATATTACATATTCAGGTAGGCGTAATGGGACAGAATTTGAGCGATCTGCTGGGGCTCATTACGCTCATAATTATAATAAATTATCATAAATTATAATAAATTATCATAAATTAGGATAAACTATTATAAATTAGTATTAGCTCATCACTATAGACTCAATTCAATTTAATTTAGCCTTCAGTTATGTCCAGTGCACCAAATGGTATGTAGAATTAAGCCATTGTTGCTCAACTTTAATGATTTAGCGGCAACGCATTGTTTCAAGTTTATTATCAACATTTCATGTGTCACAAGAAGCTAACAGTTACATCCAGTTACATCACAGTTACATCCAGTTGCTATATCTTTAACTTTTGCTGCGCACTCAGCCATGGCGCCGATAGAAAAGAAGGACAATTTTGCTAGCTAAATCAGATCGGAAAGTTTATAGTTACTTTTACATGCCACAATCAATATGACCACGAGATATCACAAGACCCTTCTCTTTCTGAAAATATCATGGCTGGCTGAGGCCGACCTCGAATCCTGAATCTCTGGCACATGAGACGGTACCATGGCAAAGGATGTACAAGATCCAGATACATTGTTGTTGTGGCTACCAGCTACAAGCTACAGCTACCAGCAGAGCAGAGCGGTACCACCTGGCAGTAGACATACGGATGAAGAGAGGTGGTTATTAGTCGATCACAGGCAGTCCAATTGTTAGGTTGACGACGCCCATCGTCGTAAGCCAATGGAACCCATAGCCAAAGACGTCGTTACCATTGAACCGTAACCTGCTCAATGCTTAATGGCTATTTGCAAAAACATAAGACAGGGATTAACAAGAATGATGCAGTGGAGAGTCCATTCCTACTTCCTTGACTTCCGAGGCCAAGAAATTCAATGAGTTGATTTGCTTTGCAAGCGTAAGTAGATTAAGGTAAATGGTGCCGTCTTACGTAGCATAATGCTTGCAAGTCATAAAAGCAGACAAATGTTTTAATTTTAGGTATTTTTTTGGTTTCTTGTTCACCTATTACGTAATAAACCACAATGAAAATCATGACCTACCACTAACACAACACTAAAAGGCGCTCAAGTACGGTATACTTACAAAGTCAAAACGTAAAAATACAAAAATTGGGGGAAAATTGGTGGGCCTTGATTGTGGTTGACGTGGGGTTCTCCCCCATTTCTTGCATTTTTACATTTTAACTTTGTAATTATACCGTATTTAAGCACCTTTGAGTGTTGTATTTGTGGTACGTGACCATTTTCATTGTGTTTACTTTGTTTAGGTGAACAACGCACAAATTAGATGCAGAAAATTAAAATATTCGTCCGCGTTGCAAGTGTTTTTCTGTGTCAGACGGCACCATTTACCTTATTCAAGAAGTTCAGTCCTTGGAGAATTTATACAAAATTGTTTCAAGAATCCAGTTCTGTCTGACGTAATTCGTGAACTGAACGACGAAGCAGAAGAATGAATTTTGTAGAAAAAGGAGGTATGAAGACAGCTATATCAGATCCATCGGAAGACTGATCTCTTTCTTTGGACAAATTAATGAACTGTCACGAAGGGTACCGTAGCTTATACGTCTTGTACAATTTAGGCATTCTTAGGATTACCACACAACCTTTTTCATTACCCACGGTGCAAAGAAAATGAGATCTGGGACTGGAAATCCTACGGAATACATCCAAGGTGGCGATTTGGTGACGCAATAAGCTTGGCACGACATGCGGAAGATGTTAAGAGTCCTTTGTTCTACAACGTAATATCCTTCTGGAATGGACACTGCAAAAAACGCAATGGGAATAGGTGTCCACTCTTTTCTCCAGGAAATCTATCACCCATCCCAGAAGACACAGAATAGAAGGGATGCGGGTAAGGAATCATGTATCTTTAACCACTTCTTCGCGAAATGACTTTTTACAAAATGTTTACCGAAGAAAAATGTCTTTTCCTCTCTTCCCAACTCCCAACGCAAAAGAAATACGCAGATGGGGAAGTAATAATTACCAGATTAATATATCGCATGTTAATCTAGTAATTATTACTTCCCCATTTGTGTATTTCTTTTGACTGCTTCCTTATTACGTAAAAAAAACAAACAAAGAACAAACAAAATGCAACGAAAGCAGCAAACCAAGTGTTGATTCCTGTAATCCATGTTACATTATTCCCTCACTCACTGGGATAATAATGTCAGAAGCATTATGCGTAAAGTTTTACTGTGAGTACTTGGCAGTTGCAACAATGAATTAAACCAATTTATAACGAACACCCTAAAACGATAATAATTTTCCAAAATAATTTTCAAAATAATTTTCCATGTACCGAAAAATACATTTTATTCAGATTTTTAAACTCTTTTTGGGGGGTTCTATATAGTCTTAGATTAAGGACAAACCAGTTATAAATAGGTCAAGATAAAAACAAGAAATAAGTAGATAATGCCAATCATTTAGCTGAATAAATACGGATGCAAACCTATTTACGTTGCCTTTTGGACTTAAATGTCAGACTGCCTGAGCGGGGAATCGAACCAACGACCTGTGAAATCAAAGGCCGGAGTTCTAACCGCTCAGCCATACTGACATACTGTCATATTGTCAGCCATACTGACAAGTACTGGCCATGTTAGTATGGCTGAGGGGTTAGGACTCCGGCCTTTGATTTCAAAGGTCGTGGGTTCGATTCCCCGCTCAGGCAGTCTGACATTAAAGTCTATAAGACAACGTAAATAGGTTTGCATCCGTATTTATTTAACACTTATCTGTCCCGTTTATAATCATTTAGTTCGTTCCACATTATGTTTGTAGGAAACTGACTGTATGACGCCAGGAAATTCCTTCCACTACGAGTGCAAAAAACACGTACACAACAATGAGTCAAGATGAGACAAGACAAGACGAATTCACAGCCAGATATGGCTAGCAGTGTATGGCATTACTTACTTTATAGTTGGGGTCCCACCACCCAAACAAGTTCAAGTCATGTGTTCGGAATAAACCACTTTGACTTGTGTCTTTTTCTTGTCCCTGCCCCTAGAATAGAATCCCCTGAATTGGGTGAGGGTTCTGTTCTCGTGTCCGGGTTTTTTCAATTTTTTCAGGTGGTACAGAAACTTGGGGTTTGGTGGCTAGGGTGTGATGGCAGAGCTTAGCCTAGCTGCCCGAAAAAGCCAATCTGGTTGAAGACTGAAAGCAAGGCATGATAGTGAAGTCCCTGCTTGAGTTTGTTCCACATTTGGTTTACAGGCGACCTGCATGTACGACGACATGTATTCTTTCGCCTTGAATAAAGAAGATTAGTGAAGCTAAAAGCTCCAAAACAGTGATTAAAATGTAAAAAAAGCTAATGACGTACACATGTATACACTTGAAAACGCAACGGTTCGAGTAGGTTACGACTCTTTCTTAAGCAGTTTTTAGCACTAGGCTAAAAGTCAACAAACAGTGGGTTAACCCGCAAAGCACAACAAAAGCATACAATTTTTTAGAGGGATATACTTCCCAGCGCCATTTTTCTCGATCTACCACATCAAGTACGGCTCCAAAGGTCTATTTACTTGCCGTTAGTCTTTCTCTTGCTAAAAAACCGTTTTAAAATGTGGCGTCTAGGAGATTTTTTGTTGAATATTGTTAACTATATTTAAGAACGACCCGTAACTATATGATGCATTGCGCGCGTACAATAATCATGACGTTTCATCTCTGTGTGTACATCTACTAATTTTCTAATAATTACCTTAAGATCTAAAATCTAATAGACTAATGCGGTAAAGGTTAAAATTAATTATTCCAATAAATCGCGAAAGCAAAATTATAAGACACTAGCCTAGAAAATTATAAATTGTGATTTTAAAATACGAGAATCATTCCGGTTTGTGACGACACAATCGTTGACTTGATTCTGTCTCGTGTACTATTCCCAAAGCCAACCGAGTCAGCAGCTATGCGAGGAACGCAGCTATGACCCCAGCCGACCTTGACGCTGTAATTGCTCGGATGAAAATCTCCGCGTAGCTGTAATTTGGCACGCGGAATGTTATAATGCAGGCCGGGTGTCCCTTTAATAACTCAAAATGAATCTAAGCCTGGCGTAAACCGGCAATAGAATACCATGCGCATATCTGATTTTCTTTCTTTCTTTTTTTTTTTACTTTTTTTTTTTAGTTAATTTCTTCAGCCGAAGCAACTTAATGCTTGTGTGGCTGAACCGGCTCAATTTTGAACATTGCCAGACATTTTTGAGAAGAAGAAGAAATATCCGGTAAAGGGAGGTGCCAACCCGGGGAATTTGAACCGGGAAACCTCTGATCATCGCCAAAGCCCAAAGATAGTCCAGAATTTGCCAGAATAGTTCCTATTGCCGCTGAAGGAGCATGGTAGCCTCTCACGCTACCCTGACCGGCAGTCCAGGCAGGGACTTTACTAAGGTTCCCTTTCCAGGTTTTCCCCTGGCTTAGGTTCATTTTCAGTTTTTAAAAATTTTATACATTTGTTGTGCTTTGTGGATTCACCCAGTGTTTGTTATATGTTTTGTATAAGAACTGCTTGATAAAGTGTTATATACATATGCACCTTATTGGTTTTTTTTTTTACCTTTTAATCGTTGAATAATGAAAAACACATGTAGATTACATGTAGAACTTGCTACGATATCTTGTTATTCTTTCTTAAAATAAAAACGTACGAAATATTTATTTAAAAATTCGTGCAAAACTGTTCAACAATAAACTTTTACATAGAGAATGTAAACTACCTTTGGCGGAAGCAGAATCATTATTAAACTTGAAAAGCACTTGAAGAATGATGCAAAGTAAATGCCTGAAATTGTACAAATCTAAATCATTAAGGACGTATAATGTGCGTGTGAGTGTGTTTGTTTGTGTGTTTGTGCCTCTACTCCTCTGAAACTAAAGCACCTACAAAGATGGGAGTAGGACCAAACGAAAGATAATTAAATTGCGCTCAGTATATAAGGCATATTTTCATCGATGTAACTTGATATTATCACCCTCAAATACGCAAAAACCTTGAAAAAGTAGCGTCAAAGTTTTTTTTTTAAAGCCTCATGATGTTTGTTCATGACGTCATAGTTTGTTCATGAAAACCTCCTCGAGCAAAGAGAGATAACCCGGAAAAGGATGCATGGACGACGTATTTTGCAACACAGCACATATACATCTTAAAATTGTTTTATACTAACTGACTTGATATAATCAAAACAATAGATTTGGTTTTAAAACGGTGTCAAACATTCGTGTTTCTGAAGCACGGAGGCAGATTAAAATGGGGCACTAGATTAAAATGGAGGGGAAAATAACGACACTTCTAGCCAATACATTGCTTTGAGAGCGGATTTCTTGACCTTAAAAAACGTTGTTTTCTCCAATCCCTGCTGCTGCAAGGTAGTAATCGGTAATGGAAAGATTCCACTTGCTAAAAATTTAAGCAACTGCCAACAAATCGACAAAAATCTAGCGTTTTAAGCCTAAGAAAACCGTTCTAACAGCTTTGGCTTCAGTAAGACATCTTCTTTTTCCCCTACAGTGCCCCTTGAAGCTAGTCCAGTTACTGGCTCCAGCATAGAATTATATGTAATAAATAATATTACGTTATTGTCACTTCTCTATTGGTATTAGGAAGAAAGTGGTTGTGCACCTGGGGAAAACGAAATGAAATACACTATGTTTCAAGATTAAAACGAGTACGGCAATTAGGTATTTGGAATAAAATTTTGGTTCCGAAAATATCTGGTTTCAGTTCATTCCCCCCAGGTGCACAACCACATTCTACCCAACACTAATAGGTTTAAAGATTACACCGAATTATTTTTTTTTAAATGTCAAGTTAACAAATTCCGACACCAGCCACAGCAAACCTTTATAAACACTGGATTCAGCTCATACCTGACACTTCGTTTGGTGCTAGCAACAAGTACATAACGAAGTCCCATCTACGGTAGTATAGGAGTTTAAAATTTTTTAAATTTTTTATGGTTCTGTCCGTTTTTAACAAGTCCTAGAAAATTCAGCCTTGTGAATATAGACATTTTACTTGCAACTTGACTCATGGCTTTCTAGTTTTTTTTTGTAATTTGTAGTTGTAGTTTTTACACTGTTTTTACAATTTGTTCTTTATAATGACTTTGAGATGAGCCTAAACGTCGGGTTTTTCTGTATACTAGCGGAGTCGCTCGCTTCGCTCGCTCATTCCGCGTCGTCTCGCTGCGTTCGAGGAGATTTCTTGCTGCAACACTTATGATACAGACAGACCTTCCACATAAAAAACGATCAAGCAAATTTTATAAGAGTGTAGTACGCGATATCGGTTATCTCGAGAGAAGGTCAATATTATTTTTTTACGTCCAAGGAGTCAAGCAAAAAGATCAAGCAATTTATCAGAAAAGCGCTGTTTCCGATGACAAACGATGATTTTCGTTCGCTTCGCTCACTCAATCAGCGCAAACAATTCCTCAGAAACGTGACTGAATCAATGTAACCACCAAGAACCACACATCACTTGTAATTTGTGTTAGTATACACTTTATATGGGTTTTCTTGTTTTACTTATTTTAAGAATACTGTTCTTTACGTCCTGCTCAGTAGATTTTTCCATGGGCGACTGGGCGTGTTATCACTTCACTTTCCGATGATCCCTCAATTGGAGAAACATCTGCAGAACGTCATATGTAATCTCCTACGAAGGTGAGAGGTGAAAGATTGATAGAGCAAAGCGAGACACGCATTGAAAAGGATTACGTGGAAATCGCTCGCTTTGCTCGTTCAATCCAGATGCTAGGTCGTAGCCAATATGGCGTTATTGTCGCTGCTATGTAAGTTTAATGATAACATCGAATCATTAAACAAATTTCAAGTTAACAAAATCCGACACCATGAGAGCCTCGGCCAACTCATATAAATACAGACACATACTTTGGTGCTATAGCTACAAGCACAAGTCGAAGTCCCTCTAGTTTAAAAAAAAAATTAAATTGTTTTACGGTTCTACCCGTAGGCAGATACAGTAGACAGGTACAGTAGTATGTCTTTTTATTTGTAATTTTAAACCTGATGACGGGAATTGTAATTCCCGAAACGTACCTTTACTTAGCAACAGCAGAATCTCTATCGCGTTGAAGTGATTTCCTGAAATCAGTTCGTGGAATGTACTGTATATAGTCGGTGCCGCACAGAGTAAGGCCCGATACATACATCCGTTTTTTTTAACGTGTGTTGACGCTGCGTTACCGCATTTGCGGTGTGGTTTACGTGACATCTGTTGGGTATTGCACACGTACATCCGTCGACGTTGCGCTACTGCACGTCGATGGTGCGTTCGCTTTTCAACGCACTTCCTCTCAGCACCGCAACGTTAACGCAAACGCACCTCCGGTTTCTCATACCTTGTGTGACTGAAGCGGTGCACACATCCGTTATTTCACGGTCATGTGTGCATTGATAGCTGTGTTAACGTGCGTTGACGCTGCGTTAACACAGCTATCAATGCACACATGACCGTGAAATAACGCACGGTCAACGCAGCGTCAACGCACGTTAAAAAAACGGATGTTTGCATCGGGCCTAATGTGTTATGCTACCAGGTTTCTTCGTGAGCTATTTCATATTTCTGGCCTATTCTGGATAATTGCTAGACCCCTGCAATGATCGGTAGTATTTCGGTTCGAATCGACGGGTATGGCCCTCAATTTACTGGATTTCTAGTAAAACGTCTAGTAAAGTTCAAAATTGTTCCCTTACATCTATTACACGAGCATTAGATGAATCGCCACATAGACAATAACTGAATCTTAAGGTCTTGCAATTTATGAAATCGAGCCCATTTTTTTCCCCCTTGACTTCGTCCTCTCCTTGGTCCAATCCAGTTAATTTATTTTGGAACGCTTTATCCTTCCATTAGAGAACAAATTTCTTCTCGAACGGGTCATTCCTTCCAAAGTCTATTCCCTCTACCCATTCTTTCTTTTATTTATTTATTATTTTTCTCCAAGTCAAGAAACGAATATGCAGTTAGGGTTAAAATCGATCGTAATTCCATTTCGTTTGGCCACTGACCTCTCGGACGATCGTAATTTCGTTACCATCAGCCCTTTTCTGGACGTTATCACAGATTCCACTCCCCGAAGCAAAAAGAAATGTGTAGTGCTGAAGCAGGGAAACAATCCTATTCCGAATAATGCGATGTGCACAATACAAGAAAAAGAAAAGGCTAAATAAGGACTGTTCAATTGAAACTTTATCGAAATCTTAAATCTGTACCAAAAACTTGATTTTTTTAAAATCTGTATTCTCAAGCGTTTTCCCCCTCAGTTTTTCAACCCTTTTTCGTCAAGTATATTTTTTGGGGGTTCAGTTCCTGCACCAACTGAATACAACACCTTCTTCACTTAGGGGCCGATCATTATTTATGGAAATGAAAATGTGACCACCAAATTTTCGGTGACCCTCCTTCGAGACCCTGAAAAAATCTTGACGTCCCCCCACTCAAGGTCCTCAAGGTTACTTGTAGGAAACGTGTCTCGTTTTTAACGAAAAGACACGTTGGGTTAAAAATGTTCTATAAAATGTTCCTTACACCCATCTCTTGTCGAGATTCATACAATAAGTGTGATGAACACACTGTTTGCTTGTGTTCATCATTTTGACTCTTCAAATTTTGGCTCCTGAAAGTGCCATTTTTGAGGTCCAAAAATGACTTTTTCTTCCAGTTTGGTCAGTGTGTTTTTGACCCCCACCTCTTGTCGGAACCGGAAAAATTCATGAACCCTCCGAATTTCCTCCGCCTCCCCCCCCCCTTTCCCCCGCCGGCGATAAATAATGACCCTTTTACCCTTAGGATAAAAGCGTGAAAGCAGAGATTCATTTTCGTTTCAGTTCTGTTTACAATTTCAGAAAAAAAAATGATTCAATTCAGTTGAAGATTTGTATGTAGATTATGTACTGCACAATGCACACGCCACATTTTCCTTGACTTAACTTGAGGCGTACTTATAATCTGTAAGTGGAAACGAGAATAGCCGTTTTAATTAATGTGATACTAGTTTCATGGCAACAAATAAAAGTACCGGTACGTGGGCTTCACCCCAAAATTCATTTCGTGCTGAATCATACAGCCGGGTAGATTGACGGCCCAGATTCAAGGTCAGAGCACCATCAAAAACGGCCTCGGCTGCATGGTTCCAGGTCCAGGCATCTTGCTTGCTTTCTTTGCTAAAAAAAAAATCTAGCGGGCATTTTCAAAGCTTAGCTACGTCAGCAAACAACGTGGAGGGCGTTAACTCGGGCGAAGCACCTGCCGTGCAGCATTAACTGTACCCACTTATTGGTAAGCGTATACTTACAAATTTACCACGTTCGAGCAATACGAGCTTTACCCTACTTATGAACCTAACCGAACCTACACCTAAATTTATCTATCCTAATCAAACACTGTCATTCTGTGTCACTGATATGAAACGCCAACAAACACTGAAGTGCTACCTCTCCGTCAAGCTGAGGTATATGCAGGGAAACCCAAGAGGCCCGCTCAATCCGTACACGAGACCTCCTAAATAAAGTTCCTCTGCCTGCTGTGCAAGACTCTCCTTGAATTTTTTTCTCTGCCAGTGACTCATGATTCACAGCAACAATAAAAAAAAAACAAAAAAAACTTGCACTATAGCAGCCATAAACTGCAATAAAAGCATTCATCTTCCGGGAGGAGGAATATGGGGGGGGGGGGGTCCGCCCTAGACCCTGCAGAGGAATCTTATTGCGCTCCCCCAGACCCCATAGCTGGTGGGGGAGGGGGGAAGGTTGCACATGAATGCTTTCCAGTCATAGATCTATTAAAAATGTCCGGAGGGTGCGTTAGGATGTGCCGTAGAAAGTCTGAGGTGTCCCTGGGCATACGTGGGTGACAAAAAGACGCTTTTCGAAGATCCCACAATCCAACGTGAACAAGCAGTATGGTCCAGGTAGCTTATTGGAAATATAACGAAAGAAATTAGCCGCTTTACCGCAAGGCACCAGGCACTGGAGACATTTTTTTTTCCGATTATGAAACCTATGTTACACGCCACATCGACTCTTCAGGCAGCCATAAGATTCATTCAGGACGTTCTCTGGATTCGAATCTCTCCCATGATTCGAATCTCCGAATTTACCTCTCACCCATACTGGATTTCTTTCTGCTTCTAAAGTATCTGATAAGATTCGAAATTTACACGATTAATCTGCAAGGGCATTAGTTTGCGCCAGATGACGTAAGACTTGAAAAAAAAATGGATTTAATAGAAAGTCCATTACTGAATTTTCGTCAGTATGTGATGCAGAAGGTGGATGAAATTGTGTAACACTTACGGCGATCTTTGCCAATCTAGAGAGTCAAGCTAGTAATAGATTCATAATCAATAATCATGGGATAAAGCAGCTATAACTGGCAGTAATCAAGAGTGCGAAGCACAAGGAATCTTTCCCCTATCCGCCCAAGACGATGGATTGTTCTCAGTCGAGTGAAACTCCAAGCTTAATTCACTCCGACTCACGTGTTATGGTATTTTTAATGCAAACGATGGTTACGTCTAGCCAATAAATTGATTTATTTAAGTTTATTCATTGTACATGTCGCAATTTTAATGTATCTGTTTTTTGGTAATTATATGGAAATTAAGAATTAGCATAATTAGCATATTAGCATTTGTATATTTTTTTTGTTTGTTTACGAATTGTTTACGGCAATGCAGAGTGTGGATTGGTAGTGTACTACATACCGTGTCGAGAAAGTGCACTAATGGTCTACCCAAACTGTGTACTACTACTTCACAACTCATGCATGGGAGGACGAACTGTCTACAGTATTGTGTACTGGTAGATCACAGCGTCTTCAGAATGCAAATGAGGCTGCATAGTTATTAAAATTCGGTCGTTTGAAAAGTGTGAGATCATTAAATTCACCCAATGCAAAAGTCACACCAATCAAAATTAACCGCGTATACACTGCCAACGTTTTAGCATGGTGAGCTAGCGTGCCGTCACCACCTCGCATACATGTTTGTCTTAGGAGTCTGCAGAAAAATACCAGTACAAATGAAGTTATGGAATACAATTTTAGTAAATAAAAACTACTGATCTCTACGGAGCAAAGGGTCTGGATGGCTTTGCGCGGACACTGCCTAGCATATTTCATGAGCCTCGCGTAATATATATTAAGACTTACGTTTCTACGTGTTTTTTATAGACTTGGAAACCTTCCCCTGTAGTCATCCATTAAATAGATTGTCTTTATCTGAGGCCGTCTCCTAAAAGAAATGTCGTTGATTCTGTATGCAAAAGAGTAAGAGATACTGATCGCAGTTTAGGTTAGTCGCAATAAAAATATTTAGACCCCACGGTTTTTTTTTTTTTACGATAAGCAATAAAAATAGGTCATAAACCATCGAGCGCTTGTCGCACAACGACGCTAGGGTTAGTTTCTGCACTTAAATTTATTGTTTTATTCAAGAGGTTTCAAAATTTCTAGGAATTTCACTTATTTCACCAAACCATTTTAATGTTTTGTGGTATTGTTTTGCCATAGGCACTTCACGACATAAGCTATCCATAGGGCACGCACCCGCACTCGACAGAGTCTAAATTTTATTCACTGAAAAAAATACAAGAGCAATGCTTCTCACTCATCAAGCATACGTATACTTAACCTCTTGGTACCAGATACTAAAAATCTTAAAGAATATGTTCCCATCATAAACAAACTTGAGCTTTTAAGGGTGGCCGCACACCAAAATCGACAAAACGTCTCACGACAGGACATTTTGTCGAAACCTGTCTCAGCATGCTGCAGACCATAGCAATGAGCTAAGCGCCACACACCGGATGCGACGCTGACGCGAAACGTCTTTAGGCGTCTTTCGCGAAGCTCCTTGAAGTTTCGTGTGACGGGGGTCTCTCCACCAGATGCGACGTCTCGCGACGTTTCGTCATGCAACGACGTTTTGTCGATGGCCGCAAACCAAATTCGACGTTTAGTCGCACGACAAAACTTTTAGTCGTAACCTGTCTCAACGTGCTGCAGACGTCTCCAAAACCATAGCAACGAGTTGAGCGCCGCACATCGGATGAGACACTATCGCGAGACGTATTTAGGCGTCTCACGACTAGAAAACGAAGCTCCTTCTAGTTACGACTGGTGGGTTCTACATACCACCAGATGCGACGTTTTGTCTCGCAACGTTTCGTCGCGATACATTTTCCTAACTTGGTGTGCGGCCACCCTAAATGGAAACTTGCGTGCGTGTTCGCCAGCCCTAGAATGTTGTGCACCAGGGTCGACTTGCTAGTCAAACACGAATACCGAAAATGATGCGATTTTGATGGAATCGTTGGCCACGTCGTGAGCAAACATGGCAACGATTACGTCAAAATCGCGTCATATTCGACGTTCGTGTTTGACGAGCAACTCGCCCCAGGCCTGAAGTTCGAGTGGCTTTTAAAATTTGCATACACCAAGTCCTTCTTGCTTGGTTCGCCAACTGGAAGGACGGCTTTTTGCTCCGCCTTATTTGTTTGCCTTTTTTGAAAGGAAGCATTATCCGAGGTTTTACGTTTTAAATTTAAATGCATTTAGTAGTAGAGCAGGGTGGCGTTCGAAAGCTCATGAACAAATTCCCTGATTTTTCTAGGTTTTAGAGACCAATATGGCCATCACAAGATAAGCGGTAAAGGCCGGTCTTTTTGTGTTTTTATTTTTTTTAATTTTTTACTCTAATTGTGAACAAACACCAAAATCAGAGATGACAATTTAAATGAATCTGTACTTTTACGTTATCGTGAGTTTTTGCCCAGTCAGGGATAAACTTTTGTCATTGTGAAACTAAACACTAAACCACATGTTAACACGCATGTTTTGCGGCTATGTTTTAAGTATTTTTAATGTGGTCGAAGGCTCGGCCCCCTAATGATCATAGCTGTGAGTGTCATTTTTTAGCGTCCTGTATGTATATAGGACGGAGATGCGATGCGATCTCGTGTCCTCTTGGATTTGAGGTCAGAACGCTATCCACTCGGCTGTGCTGTCCTTTCTGTAGTCGGATTCCAGGGAAGGGCACGTAGACCAAGTTCGCTTTACGTCAGGCGATGGACATACAGTTATTTACATTCCCGTCTGAGTTGTGCGCACTGGTCGTCAAGAGGTAAACCTTTACCATGACAAATTGGAAGGTTTTTTTTTTTTAAGTAAAGGTCGGTCACGGTATTTTAACTGGTTTCCACCTGGCTCCCAGATATAGGCCTAAAATAACGTGCCACCATCCAGTAGCCTACAATTTACGCTCATTGCTGCGACAGCGTCTCCTCGCGTCTTGCAGAAACAAATCCAAACCATAGTAAATGAAGCAAGCAGTCTGCATTAAAGACTGGCCTTGTCAGGATACACAATACACTAGTCTGAGAAAGAAAGAAAAGACTACTGCCCCGACTTAGGCCACCACTAAGAAAGATTGAACAGCTACTTAGCTCGGCTGGAGCCTGTAGCCAGTACCCGCCCCAGTAGCGCAGTGGTTAGAGCGCCCGGCTAGTAAACGGGATGTCCTGGTTTCGAGTCCCAGTCGGGGCAGTAGTCTTTTCTTTCTTTCTCAGACTAGTGTTTTGTGTATCCTCACAAGGCCAGTCTTTAATGCAGACTGCCTGCTTCATTTGCCCTTTACCTTGTGATTGCTTTCTTTACGAAACCATAGGTCCAAACTAATCTTGTTCCCCTACTCAACGCTATAGGTACTAACAAACATTTATAGGGTTGGGGAAGAGAATTTGTGACTGGGACCCCTTCTGAAACGTCTTAGATTCATTCCTATTAGTTCCGTTTAAGAGTACAGAGGGCGCCATGAGTTTTATGTGGGAATTTCTACTCATTTTTCAACCTAAAATTAAACTAAACTAGTCTCGGTCTCAGTCTCAGCTTGTATAATAATATTACAGGGTGGTCCACAAAGAAATGACGACCCAACATTTTCTACGTCAAACTTTTCTAGTTAGCACCCCTCTGAACCAGGAGAGGACAGAAATCAAAGCTAATGAAACGGGAAGATTTCTGTTCTCTCCTAGTTCTGAGGGGCGCTAACTAAAAAAAGTTGGACAACCCCAATCTTGGGTCGTTAGTTTTTTGTGGACCACCCTGTCTTATTTAGTTTAGCATAGTTGTAATTTAGTTTACTTTAGATTTGGGCCGAAAAATGAGCAAAAGTTACTATATGGAAGGCGTGGTATCCTCAGAAAACTCGAACGGAACTAATAGGAATGAATGGAACACGTTTCAATTGTGACTTTTTAGAGTTACAAATTCTCCTCCCCAACCCTATAAATTCTTGGAACTAACTATACAATAATGGACACAAATCACTGTAAATAATATAAAAGTAATTTATTTGGCTCAATTCCTATTTACTAACTTAACTAACTGTGTAAATTTCAATACGTTCCCACCTAATTGCTTGTCGCTGTACCCAATCCAACTGCAAAAGGAAAAATAATTTATAAAAAAAAAAGGTTAACAGAAAACCGTGTCGAATTAGCAAACGATTAATGGTTCACTGAACAGGAAGGAGGCGTAAAAACATGCAAAAGGAATTCCACACACATGTTTTTATAGACCACAAATGTTTTTATAGACCACAAAACCCTTGCGATCCGTGCTATTGATTTTTCTAAGAACGTAAATAAACGCGGAGAAGAAAAACACTTCGGTCGCTGCACGAAATTCGGTTTTATTACAACGAGAGGGGGCAAAGATTTTAATTAGGCCCTTGGCCGCTCAAAACATAATGTTAAGTTCACGAGTATATATTTTCAAAACGTTCCTTGTTAGGACTGGGAATAAAGAAGGCCAGCGAGCAGGGGGAAAATGGAGATTTATTCAGAGAGAAGAAAGATTGAGCCGAGTAACGGGTGGAGGGGGGGGGGGTAGGGGTGAGAGGCGCCCATCGGAGCCTATTGAGAAACATGCTTCATTATTAACAAACACTTTCTTTACATTTTTGCTTCTTTTTGTTCCTTCCAACGGATCACTCAAAATGATAACTAAAAAAAACCAGAAACACGTAACAACACACAGCACAGAACAGCACAACACGACAAAATATGGCAAAACTTACCATGTGCACATCAGCAAACACAGCACAACATACTCAGCACATCAAACACAATTACACGAATTTTAGACGTTCCGTAACCGATGTTCATGTTCTTTCGTACCCTCTATGGACCCTTTCGTACCCTCTGTGTCCGCAATGTCTGAGGCATCATTCCGCATTCTACATACATAGATTCCAACCAACTTTAAGTGCATTCCTTAGGGAACAAATTCCTGTAACTCCAGCATATTCGTTCCGATTAAAGTCTGATTTCTAGCTAAAAGCCTTGAGCGTCGACGGAATATACTGAAGCGGAACCATTCCGGTCGCTGATGGACTGGTGATAATAAAATACGACCGCTGTTATAATAATGCAACCATCGGCTATCGCCAAGAGGGATCATAAACAGAGACGCTCTTAGATCGTTTTGCGCGTTGAGATCAACAACTTCATGTGACTGAAGAAGACTTCAGACCAGTGCCGGAGGAAGAAGGGGGCGAAGGGGGCCGTCGCCCCGGGTGCCGAAAGGGTAAAGGTCGCTGAAAATGATGCCCCCCTCCAAAAAAATTGAGAAAAATGTTTAACTTTCATAAATTAATGGTCTTTTGGCGAAGCCTGACCTAATTACTATTGGTTTTAAAAAAATAATTTGTGAGTTCAGCAGCAATTTATGATAAAAGTTACCCTCTGACCGACAAAAAAACTCACAGGAATATGAATTTGGTAACAAATACTTACTTTCCGGCCCGGTATTTGGGACTTGTTCGCAATAAAAATGTTAAAACATTACAAAAAGTGGGAGCAGCCACAAATGGTGGGCTTCACACAGCTGTCATGTTGGAAAATCGTCCACAATGAAGTCCATAGCCTTGAGAAGTTTAAAAAAATTCATGACTTTCCCCCTAAATAATGACCGATGCGTAACTCTTGCCACCAGTTTGATTCTTTTACGCGTAGATAACCAAATTTTAATTAGACCTGAGGGAAGGAAGGAAGGGTGTGAAAGGAAGGGCACGTCTGCGATCTGCCCTCATTCTTTGATAAACTGTGCCTAATGCTTAGGGGTTGCATAAACAATACAGAACAAATACAGCTGATTACAAACATACTGCTAGCTGTAAAACGTAGACGAAAGTGATGATTACACTGCAGAAGCGGGTGCAGAATGATATCACTTCCTCAGCGAGCTGACTGGGAGAGAACCTGTGCTATTCTACTTACACCACTTTATCCTCTGCAGTTAATGAGAAATGCAGTTCGTAAAGAAATTAAAATTATTGTACAGGGTGTTCACAAAACGACTCTCTGATTACAAAAATTCATAACTTCTTTAAAAAATAGGCCAATTTACATGCGGTTTGCACTGAAAGGTAGGAAAACTCTCCAGGTTTTTTCGTAGTAGCGTCATTGTTAAGATCAGCAGTAACAGCACTTTAACATACGTCATAAAGAAAATGGCGTCTCCCAATGAGAAAGTGGAACGTGTGGTGTGGCTGGTCGAAACCAATTCGCCAATCACAATACAAAGACGTTTCCGAACGATGTATGGAAGATAACCAACAGATTTTACGTATATAAAGGGATGGTTAACAAAGTTCCTTGCAACAAGGACTGTGTGTAAAGGCACAAAGCCCGGGTTTGGAGGAAATCCGTGCAGCTTTCCCGCATATTTCATCCAAATCAGTAAGGCGAGCATCACATAAGCTCCAAATCCAACGTCGACGGTAGACAAAGTACTACACAAACGACCTTGGTATGTGTAGCGCACGTGACGCACGTCTTACCGATTTGGATGGAATATCCGCGAAAGCCGCACGGATTTCCTCCACACCTTTGCCTGGGCCTTGTGCCTTTACACACGGTCCCTGTTGCAAGAAACTTTGTAAACCATCCTTTATATACGTAAAATCTGTTGATTACCTTCCATACATCGTTCGGAAACGTCTTTGTACTGTGATTGGCGAATTGGTTTCGACCAGCCACACCACAAGTTCCACTTTCTCAATGGGAGACGCCATTTTCTTTATGACGTCATATTGAAGTGCTGTTACTGCCGATCTTTGACAATGAAGCTGCTACAAAAAAACTTAGAGAGTTTTCCTATACTTTTCAGTGCAAACCGCATGTGAACCTTCTTTTTTTTTTTAAGAAATTATGAATATTTGTAATCAGGGAGTTATTTTATGGACACCTTGAATATTAGACTTGAGGTTAAAATCACGAAAAAGTACGCCCACTTTTATGAGGTTAAGTTTCAAACACTTTAGTTGTACAGTAGTTTCTGCATAAATTTTCCCGAAAAATGATGAATGTCTGATAATGATGTCTTATTCATGATGTATGATTCATTTGTGACGTACTCAGGGAGTAGACGATTGAATCCAAGAATAATCTCAAACCCAATTTGCTCCTTACTGCATAGCTAGGGGACTATGCACTGAGAACACATATTAGGCATAAACACAAGTTTAAGAGCTTGGTTTTATCCTGAGCTGAGTCCAGGGAAACAACCTTTCGAGTTGTCTGCCCCACACCAAGTCGCTTCCCATGGTCCAGACCCTCGTATTTATGCGTGGACCAGAACAATAGAAGTCGCCTGAGGCATTACGTTGCGTAACCGCTAACAGGTTGGAGCCGGCTCTAACTGGTTTTGAACAATAGAGTAGCCTCGTTCCCGGCTGTTGGCGTTCGGCCAAGTTCCGGTGTAGACGGAAGTTGACAGGACGCCAAGCAGCTTATGTAACTACAAGGTGCACCATGTGCGTTCACACATGGTGCGCCCTGCTATTCGTAAATAGCGTGTTACATCTCCCCACCCTAAGTTTTTGCTTGGGGGAAGGTAGACCTACCTTATGTATTACTCAGTACCCTCTAAGCCTGCAATAAGGTTTATAAAGTTAGTTCAATGTACATTTATTTAAAACAAACAAGCACACTTTACAAAAAGTCCCTAAAATGTAACCCCTCATGGTCCAATTTAGCCATGTCTCAGTTCAGCTATTCTAAGCTAAATAAAATTTTAAAATCACAACATGTTTCAAATCCTCCTGGGAACTACGCCCAGTCTCAATAAGCTAAGTTCACACTTCCAACAAGCTTGTAAACAACCCAAACTTAACAAGTAACAATAACAACCGCCACACCAAACATAACAATGTCCTTCGTAACCAAACGCCGTAACAACAGTCCTTTGTCACCATACGCCGCACAAACTTAACACTGTCCTCCGTAACAATCATACCAAAGAAATTGGTCCCCAACCGGTTTCCAAACACCCCCGAAGATTTCCTTCACCGTTCGCCACCTGGTGACGCCTTCCAGTTGAGACGCTTCGCAGAGGATGTCCTTAATTAACCAGCCGGACGCTCTCCAACACGTAGCTTCCCGATGAAAGTCCTTTCCCAGAGAGCTCTTTCACCATCCTGGATGACCTCTTTCCCAAGAAGTATTTACAATGTTGCTTTGTAACGGTACATGAATAAACGCACTTGTTTCACACATCTCCACAACGCCAATTCGACGGAATTTTTGTCCGAGCATTCCACTCCAGGGTCCCGCTTGGGAACGTGCTGGCACCTCCTGCCCATGTTTCCTAGGATGGTCAATCGTTGACCTCCATTTTCGGACTGCATTTACGACGCACTACCCTTTGCAGTCCACTCCAGCGAAGAATACACCGAAGAATACGAGCGTCCACTACTTCACCACTCACTCCAATACGAGCGTCCCGACTCTGGGTCTCACGCAGGCCGCCAAATTGTGGCTGCCTTTCGGTGCACCCATTGTCCATGCCACTTCCGGCCATCACGTTATGGTCGGCATCGCGGCACCTCCACAACACTTGCAGTCCATTCTGCATCCATCCACAAAATACGCACAAAGTCCATCTTCGTCGACTTCCACACAGATATCCCATACATGCCTTCCACTTTCTTGATGACAACTCCATGGTGGTCCCATCCATCGGTTTTGCCCTCTCGAGCGGACGAGCAAATGGGAGCCACCGTCAAATTCGTGCAAAGCACGTCCAGCAACCAGATAGTCAGTGAGAGAGAGAAAAAAAAATTGGCGCCCCCTTTTTCACCCTTTTCTGCTCACCTGCTGGAACCAGTAATGTTCAAACATTCAGCAGAAATTCCAGAATTGTGGTCGTCCCGAGTGCCTCTGGTTTCAAGCGGGGTTTGGTTGCCACACCACCTACCCTATCACGCATCGAACACTCTACCCCAATTCGTTCATTCAACCTAATTCTCCAATCCATTTTCATAGATTGTGCCCTTAGACCGCAGCACTCACGTGTTGGTAAAGTGCATCTGGCCAACGCCACTAGAGCGAGCCTACAGCTTTAACCAAACACGCTACGTAGAGCTTGACCTCGCACTGCCATCCCGCATGCGGGTAGAGATCCTCACTGCGGTTCTCCCACATTTAAAAAGAACTACCGTCGTAGCCTTCACGTCAGCAAGTCTAGTGACCAGACGCCGAGAGTGTCGTACTCCCATATCGCGTCTTTTACGGAATAAACCATTCCGTCGGGATCGTGCTACACGCCTTACATGCCCTACCTCACACAGTAGTCGTCTAGCTGACGCTTTAAGGCCAACTAACCTAAACAGTGTGTCCGCAACCGAGCTGAACAATCACTTGAAACTAAAATAATCCACGTCAGTCTCATGAAAATACCTTTCAGAACTGCCCCTTAAATTAGTTTCCGTCCATGTGTTTCATAGCCCGTTTTGGATTGATTCCTTCCGGTCAACCAAAGCTCCGCCATGTACACACAGGTGCTTCCCTGCATAGCTGATCTGCGGTTTTTGCCTAGATCGCTCTGCATAAAAGCCTTCAGTAATCACCCTATTTTCGGTTTCTCCTTGTTCTACAACAAAACAAAATAGGTTTCTTTCTGGATCGCCACCGCACAGTCATATTCCTGCGTGCATGATTTAAGAAATCTGCACGCAGCGTATATGAGGATGCGATCTTCGTTTGTACGATATAATAAAAAAAAAAATGTGCTTTCTTTTTACATGCGACAAACGGGTCAAAATGCGGCAGCCTGTTCACGCTCTTATTCCAGGTTTTGTTACCTGAACAAGGTTGTGGACTGATACCTCATTTTCGGTTGCCCAGTTACCGTCTTAAAATGTAAGCCTTTTCGTAGCTTCACAATTAATTTCGATCAACTGACAATGACCCTGACGTCGAGGTCCAATTTTGAAAAAAAAATTCGGTTTCGACCGGAACTCCAGTCAATTCCTAATTTCCATTTTCAAAACCCATTCTTTGGTCAGTTAAATCAGTGGTTAAGGCCGCACTGCTCATTTGAATTTTCGGATCCAAATCACAAATCTTTCTCACCTATTAACCCTCCAAAGTTATGTCTGTAACCATTCGTAATCTAAAGCCTACTGACCGCTACTAGATTAAACCAATTTTACAGCTCTCCATTCCCTGCCATCCATACGACAATGAACCGTACTTGTTCACGCCTCCAGGAACAGGGAAGCGGAGGGGGGGGGGGGCGGCATACGTTTGACAAATCTGCTTTCCTTTTTTTTTTCTTCACAATTTGTCACCGTACATCCCGTCCGTATTCCAGACAACCATTTCCGGTTCCAGAATCACATGGAATAAAAAAAAACCACTTTTCCAGCACACACAAAAAAAAAATTGCGTCCAAGTCAACCGCCAATTTGCCGAAATTATAGTTTGTTCCACATTATGTTTTCAGAAAACTGACTGGATGACGACTCGTTTCCTTGCACTAAGAGTGCAAAAACATGTGGATATCACACTTGTAGACTCAACCTAGTTACCGTTAGAGTTTACGAATGGGTTGTTTACGGATTTTTGCACTCGTAGTGGAAGAAAACGTGGCGTCATACAGGAAATTTTCTGAAAACATAATGTGGAACAAAGTATAGTTTATTCCTTTCAGACTATCTTCGCAAATCGTCAGCTTTTCGTTTACTCCAGGTCGTTGAATAGTAAACTAACTATGGAAATAAGCGAAGTTTAGCTTCAACTTTGCTCAATTTCCTGCTAATTTGACGTGCCAGTCTTAGCGGGGAAAGTTCAAATCTGAATAAATCCGTTCCGAATTGAAACCTGTCTTCCGCCCAAGAAGTGTCAAAACCTTCCCCATTTTCATGAACTAAGGTAGTAGTTCTACCATTCTCAGTCCTAGTCCTTTTTCGTGCATTACCTAAGTCCAAGTTTTGCATTACTAATGGTCGTGAAATAGGAGGTACATTTTGCTGAATTACGAGCAGCGCAACCCGTAATTTTCGCTGGTGAGAAAAAATGTTAGCGTTCCCGCTTTTTTTTTTCTCTGCGAAGTGCGTCTTCAGTCTGGACCCCTTGATGAGGACTCAGTTAGCTCACCACTGATCAATTTGACTTTCGCTCGTAGTTTCAAAAGTGCGTCCTTCACTTTTTCAACTCCTACTAATATCTGTGTAGGGATTTTGTTTCACTACTCAGTGTTTTGTGAACATCTGTATTTTCTTTTCAGAAAATTGGTGACTTTATTCCAGCCGTCCTTTACCATCGGGAAAGAATAAAGCGCGGTTCTTTGTAAATCTCGAAGAGTCTACAAATTACCTCCCAGTTTAACGTTTATAACTTGCGTAAAAAACGGGGTTACCATTTTGTCATAAACCGGAAGATTTCAATGACAAAAAGAATGACCCAAAGTTGGTTTGTCGTATTTCGTAGCTTTCAACTCTCGAAATATAACTTCCCCAACAATTTTCGCTTGTTATTTTTTCTCCCGCTCCGGTAAGAAAAAATTTGCAAAAATCATCCGCACACTATTTTTTATTTCATGCTTTTTACATCCCGAAGGTTTGGAAACATGAACTTGCCTATCCCGAAGGTTTAGGTTCAAATCACGGCAGGCCCCCAAAATATGTGACGTACTCAGGGAGTAGACGATTGAATCCAAGAATAATCTCAAAGCCAATTTACTCCTTACTGCATAGCTAGGGGACTATGCATTGAGTACACATATTAGGCATAAAACACAAGTTTAGGAGCTTGGTCTTATCCTGAGCTGAGTCCAGTGAGACAACATTTCGAGTTGTCTGCCCCACACCAAGTGGCTTCCCATGGTCCAGGCCCTCGTATTTATGCGTGCGCCAGAACAATAGAAGTCGCCGGAGGCATTATGTTGCGTAACCGCTAATAGGTTGGAGCCGGCTCTATTGGTTTGAACAATAGAGTAGCCTCGTTCCCGGCTGTTGGCGTTCGGACAAGTTCCGGTGTAGACGGAAGTTGACAGGACGCCAAGCAGCTTATGTAACTGCAAGGTGCACCATGTGCGTTCAGACAAGGTGCGCCCTGCTATTCGTAAATAGCGTGTTACACATTTTGATATTACAGAGAGTCAAAATCAATGAAGTCCTTAGCCTAGTTTTATTGATCGATTTACTAACTTAAATCCACTAATATGTAAATACGTGCGGAAAAATAAAAATTAAAAAGTTTGCGAAACAAAGGGCACGTCAACACTAGGGTGGAGTGTAGAAACCTTTTTTTTGGAATTCCTTATTGGCAGAGTGTGGAAAGCTAGGGGCCGAGGGGTAATCACCTAACTGGAAAATCACATAATTGGAAGAACGTATACAGTGTAACAGTATAACGGAAAAACGTCTAACACGAAATTCGTAAAATGGAAAATCGTCTAATGTCCCTGCCTCGCTCGCGCTACCGCGTTCGCTCCGGCTATACATAGAACATCAGAAGCCCTTGGCATATTATTGTCCAATTAGACGTTTTTCCATTATACGATATTCCGTTTAGATGATTTTCCAGACTTTTTATTTAGGTAGATGGCAATTATCCGATTAGACGATTTTCCAGTTAGACTTTCGTCCGACGCCCCGAAAGGTTGTTCTTGGACATCATTATCACACAAAATAAATTTTATCACTCTGGGGTCATGTCTTCAGGTGCCCCAAAGAGCATTCAAGTTTGACATTGTGCGGCAATAGGCGGAACGACGAAAAAGGCAAAAATTATGTTTTTGACTGGTTTTTAATTAAATTTTAACGTTATCTCATTTGAAATATTTAGAGACCAAGAAAGTTTTTTTCTGCGCAATAGTGTAAGTAGCAGTCATGGGCCAAATTGCCTAAAAGGACAAGTTGGCCAATTTTCGTTGCTAAATTCCTACAGTTTTAAGAAAAATAAAATTCTTTGTAATTACGGCGTGCTAGCGTAGTTTTTCGGATAATCGAATGAGATAATCTTAAAAATTAGATTTTAAAACAGTCAAATCATCATTTTTGATTTTTCGCCGTTCCGCCCAGTGCCGTACAATGTTGAACTTAAAGACCCTTGGGGCAAATGACCCCAGAATGATGATTTTTTTTTTGTGTGCATGATAGTGATGCCAAATATTTGTCCACACCCTGAAATTGATGAATTTCAACAACAAAAAATTTTACACTCCACCCCAGTCAACACAATAGTTATTTACGCCTAAACTATGACGAACCGTGCGTCATTTAAGCAAACAGTACGTAAAAATTACTCAAGGGGTTCAAAAGTTACGCTGATACAGAGAGACAAACACCGGTTGAGAAGCTGCTTGGCTCTGCTCGAACCGCACAACATTAACACATCCTGAATAAACAATAAATCACAAGGTAAAGGGTAAACGAAGCAAACAGTCTGCATTAAAGACTGGCCTTGTGAGGATAAAGATACGATAATATGAGAAAGAAAGAAAAGACTACTGCCCCGACTGGGACCCGAATCCAGGACTTCCTGCTGACTAGGCCGGGTGCTCTAACCACTGCGCTACCGGGGCGGATCCAGTATCCTGAAGCCTGTAGCCAGTATCCGCCCTGGTAACACAGTGGTTAGAGCGCCTGGCCTAGTCAGTGGGAAGTCCTGGGTTCGGGTCCCAGACAGGGCAGTTGTCTTTTCTTTCTTCCTCAGATTAGTGTATCTTGTTTCCTCACAAGGCCAGTCTTTAATGCAGAGTGTTTTGCTTCGTTAACACGTCCTGGTTTCCTCATAAATTTTCTATCCCGCTCGTAAATTAACCACATAATGTTGCAGTATAAGCAATACTTTGAATCCTGTAGACAGTCCTATTGAAATCAGTTTCTCTGTAGTTGGAGTACTGCAGTCATAGAGCTGATCCGTCTAGGCTGTAATGGTCAGCTTCTGTAATCTGATTTCTTGTTCGACTGATTACCAATTCTTCGAACACTCAGATTTGAATTACGAGTCGCTTTAAAGCGACGGAGATATATTTCTTTAACCAGAAGCTCCGCCTAAACCAATTAGCGTGAAATTACGATTGCGCCGCGCGAAATACGCTAAGCATTGTGAACACGCTTCGACGGACACACGATTTATCTTCTCATCTCATCCATAATGGTCGAAGCAACTTAACGAGTCGTTGGGGATGGACACTGACGACCAAAGGGCTTCCGCTGCGTGCAATTGTCCATTTGTTGAACGAGGTATAGAGATTTTAGTCCGATTAGAATCGAAAGGATGCTTCGGGGACGCGCAAAGTTAAATCAGCTATGGATTAACCAAATCTATAACTTACGATAAATTGACAAGTTGAATGATCGCACAAGTGCTGAATTTGTGCATTGCGTGCCGAACTAATTTCTCTGAAAACTAGGAACAGAGTTGTAGTGAATTATTTGACAAATTACCACAAATTTCCGGACTAAACTAAAATGGGAGCTGTCTTTGGTGATGGGTGAAGCTATCTAAAATGAAACTTGTTAAGGATTTCCGCCAAGTTTTTGCCGTTTAAAGCCGTAATACTAAACTAAACTCTCCAACAATGGATTTTTATCGTTAGTTTGAACACTGGAATTAAGTTAAGAGGCATCCGACGACAATAGGTATTAACCCGTACGAATTTTCAAAACGAATGCTTTAAGCAGACGAAATGCGTTTACTATACCAATCGCTGCAGAAAATCCATTTTGAATCATTCGACGTGTCGTCATCTTTCTTACCGCGTTCCACAGCAGTCTGTATGACCTGCGCAAGCGCCAGAAACAAAATAGTGTCGTCCATAGCGCTATACAAGGATCATCACCCCAGATGCCTTTAAGAAAGATGACATCACAGCCTTCCATGGCGCAGAATCACGCTGTTTCTTGTTGGGATAGGTGACCTGAAATACTATTTAGTTCGACGTAACTATAAAGGCTAGCGAGATTTGTATAAGTCTTAAAAGGGTTTTTTTTTGGTCTTCGTTAACAGTAAAAAAAATGTTAAAAGAAAATGTTAAAAGTGATGGTTTAGTATTCCTTTAATATTACTACAATAGCACAAGAGCAAAATATGTCTAAGCTGCCCCCCCCCCCCCCCACCAACCCTGTTTACATCAGTTACTATGAAACAATTACGGCTCGAACGCACTAACCGACCTGGCCGCGCGGCCAGGTTGCTGCAGCCAATGAAAATGATTAGTGCGTGATTTTACATAAACGGTAAGCATTCTCATTGGCTGCAACGACCTTATGCAACTTGTCATTGGATGTCTGTTGATCGAACGACGCTCTGAAGCATGTGTGGACCAAGTTTGTACTTAAAAAAAAAGGGTATGGTAAAGAAAGGTCGGCTGAATGTAAAAAGGTGATTCATAGTTTGTTTAGCAACCGTGAAAGTACTCGACTTAATACTTGTTGACTTTTTTAATGAAATCTAATTTAAAGAAGAATGGGGCGTTCGTGTTAAAATAATTTTTAAAAATCGCGATTTAGAGTAGAAAATTTGAAGCATGCGTGCAGCCAGCCAGCCATTCAGCCCCGTTCCGTTCCTCCGGTCATGCAAGCGCATTTCACACATGCGCTAACACTGAACACCACCTTAGCGATAGATTCTGTTATATTTACGGCCGAAAATACCCCCCCCCCCGTAGTGCTGGAATCACTTTTAAACCTTGACGCTTCTCCAGTGTGCAGGCCTACAGCAGTGAATGATGTACATCTTTAAAACAATATGATGTGCGTGTACCTTTACTCCTCTTGAACTAAGGCACCCACAACGATGAGAGTCGCGCCAAATAAAACATACTTAAATTACGATTTGGATAGGCGTGTTTTCATTACAGTAACTTGATTTTTTGATCCTCAAATACGCGATACACTTCTCTGTAATTGTTCACGACGTCAAAGGGAGGGGGGGGGGATGATGTTTAACGTTGCGTTGACAGCTAGATCATTAGCGCTAACGTCAGTCAGTGTGCCCGGGATGCCACTATGCCAAACCGAAACGTCAAATCCAACCCCCCCAAACGTCAAAGTTCCATCAGTTTTCCAAAGTTTTCCTGAACAAACTTACATCCAAAAATACACTGGAATACCACTAAACAAAAAACCGACTTAAAACGATGACATGTTTTGCATCAGTACGAAGTAACAGCAACATAACCTAGCGACCTCAAAAGCAGTAGGAAATGAAAATAATCAAATCAAACTGAAAAGACTAACAATGCTATATATTGCAGTTTTCAGTTTGTTTTGAGGTTAATTTATTATTGACATGCGGTTTATAAACTTTGAATTTTCCATTAATTCATATCAAAATTCGTGACAAACAAACCATCTTAACGCTATTAGTTTAGAGAATTTAGGACCGAACATTTCTACGCGATAGCTGATTCTTTTGTTTTTAAACCGAGTTTGTGAGTTTCATTACTATGCATCGAAAAAAAAAATTGACACTTCGGTATCATACCCGGCGATAGCCGTGTACATATATGTTGAAGTCCTCTCTCCAGCAAAACTGAAACTATTAATTTCTCCGTTTCTATTCAATATAAGTTTCGACCAAACGTGGCCAGATAGTAGTTAGCAACTTTCCCAAACTTTACACCAACTTTTTTGCAATTCCGTGCAAGAGTAAACGTAGGAAGCCACACGTAAATTTGAAAACTGTTCACTTCTTGTTGTTGTTGTCCTTGTTGTGCTTCTTCTTGGCTGACACGGTTTCAGAAAAAACTACTGCACCTACCTAAAATCTGAAACATGATCTGAGCCAGAAATTTCCCTGGGCTTCAACCTTACAGGGACCACTTTTTCGATTGGTCGATCCATTCCGGAGTTACGGGATCCTAAACGATTATTTTGATTGTTTTACATTGTTTTAATCATTGTATTTAGGGAACAATGCCACTCAGCAAACTCCAGATTCATTATTCGTTCGCTATGTTATGTTGTGTTATGTCTTCGCTAAAAAGTTGATTGTTGAACGGTAAAATGAAAGAATTAGTGTTTCAGCTAAACGCATATATTTTTAAACCAAACTAAGCTGCGTGTTAATTTCGAGGCCTCGAAATTGGCAGCTAAAAACGATAGAATTGCGTATTTATTTCCCAGATGCAGGCTTTCAGAGCTAACTTGAATTGTTTCAAAGTGGCCAGCAACAATCGACAGCATGCATAAACCTTTGTTGCGCGACGACATAGCCGTAAAAAAGGTGCACGGATTACAAACAAAAATGTCATGTGTGCCGTAAAAAAAAGGGGTTATATGATTGAATTTTCACTTGTTAAAATGTGCACGGATAAAAATTGATCATTTTCAGTGGAAATAATCAAATGTACAATTGAGAAAATTGCATCTGTTAAGGTGCTGTTGTGCTTTACGAATCATATATTTAAAACGTAAAGCACAACAGCACCTTAACAGATGCAATTTTCTCAATTGTACATATGATTATTTCAATTGAAAATGTTCAATTTTTATCCGTGTACATTTTAACAAGTGTAAATTCAATCATATAACACTTTTTTACGGCACACATGACGTTGTTGTTTGTAATATGTGAATAAGTGATGACTTCAATTTGAAAGGTTGGATTACTAACTTCAATTTGTATTGTAGTGTCTTTACCAACTTCAAAATATTGTTGTTCGAGTGTATTGTTGCAAAAGTTGATGCAGTGGTTAACCCTCGTTAAACCCTTTGAACCCTTTGAAGTTGAAATTATTGGGAATTAGGAAACAAAAACGAACTCGTTTGACGCTTAAAGTTAGTTTTGACTGATCCGAACACAAATAAACTCCTGCGCCTTTCTTCCTGTATTGTGAGGTTTTGACGTATGCCTTTATGGTAGGTAAGTGATTAATGGAATTCAACGAATGCGCAGTGATGCTTTGCTCAGTGATGCTTTCAAGGCCGGCCACTGTGTATTCAAAAGAATAAATCATTGACGAAAGCTTAGTGGAGAAGTCAGTTAACCAAACCTTTGGAAGTGTACTAAAATAAAAGAATGGCATCAAAATAGTCCGAAAAGTTTCTACATATAGTTAAATCACTAATATACGTCCTGATCGTGTTCACAAGGACGAAATGTATACGCATGGGGAATTGCTTTGACAACTTGAGAAATTTCCTCAGCAAAAATTGATCATGGTCAGCCATGGTTAAACACGGGTAGTTCATGGGTAAACATGGTTAAACCATGGGTGGTCCCAATTTACACTTGGTTAAACCTCGTTCAAAACCATGGTCACTAGTTACCATGGTAACAGGACACTTTCACCATGTTTCAATCTTTGGATAACAATGGTTGGTCCCAATTTACCATTGGTTTAACAATGGCAAACCATGATCATAAACAGTGGTTTAACCTTGGAAAATTTTTGCTGGGGTTGACAGGCTGGGTGAACCTCAAACTTTATACTTTGTTAGACGAGTACCTAAGAATTCGACAATTTATTACGAAAAATCCTTTCCGTTTTGATACCTTTAATTTCAGAAAATCCAACTGTAAGTCAATTATTGGTAAACGATCAGCATATAGAATCTAGTAGAAAGACAATACCCTCTCTGAACCGGTTTTACCAATGCTTCATGCGCAGACCTACAGTGTTGCTGTATTGTTTAGCCCACGTGAAACCTGATTGCTGTAGTCAAATGTCAAAGGGTTTCAAAGGTCGTGGGTTCGATTCCTCCGCTCAGGCTGTATGACACATAAGTCCAAAAGGCAACGTAAATAGGTTTGCGTCTGTATTTATTTGACTTCTCCCACCGCTCGCAATTTTTATCTTCTGGGTCCTATTTCATTTCTTTCAAGGGAAAGTAAGTTTAAAACGGGGGATAAATGTTACGCTTTTGTGAATTTTAAGTACCGGTATCTTCTAGTTGGGAGTATCTGTAAGTATCGAGTTTTTGTTGTTGTTGTACTTTGGCCCATGGGATTTGTGTAAGTCACGTGGACGAGAGCACACGTCTATAACGCCGTTATGGTATCGGGATTTGGTCGACTGGTTCGCCAGTTTGAATTCAATCACGTCACTCGAATATGGTTGCGTATATGTTTTGGCATTCGCTTATTGCAGGCTTAACTTTACATTGTTTACAGTGATTTGTGTGTATTTATTTCATGTAAAATTTAATATTTGCAGGAAGAAATGCCATTAATTTTTTTTTAAATGCCAAATTTACAACGCAGCAATATTTACAAAGTCAGTATGCCGAGTGAAGTTTTAATGCAGTTAATTTAATTATTTTTCCAAAATTAACATTTACGACATTACTTGGACTTTTCGATCGTGCCATGGAAAATACGTGTAAAAAAATGCAACGTAATCTGAAATTTTAATTGAAGACTTTCTGCAGTCGTCTTCGTATCGACGCTAACGTTGGCCGAACGCGAAGTCGGCTAGTAATGAATTCCGTTCGAACCAGTGACTGTGAAAAGCGGCTTATGGAACCACTTGAGGACTCTTCGGAGTTGACAGCATTGAAAGAATGGGGATTGGGGTGGACGAGGGTTCTGAAACTGATTGCTTACCCCACTTAGCGAAAATTGTAGCCATGACTTGCAGTTACAAACTTCGACCATCTGAACATGACCGCTAAGGAGAAAAACATGTAACGCAATTAGTTAAAACGACAGCGATGGTCATCATGATACGTCTAATTTTTTTTCTTTTTCTCTTCTCTGAAACGGGGGTTCCTTTATTACAAGTGAGGTCTTTGCAAGGCTTCTGCGCTGAAATAATTTTGTTTTGTGGGCTAACAACAGAAAAGTTCGATATCCGAAAGCCTGTGATGGTAACCTCCTCTCCTGCTCCATAAAGATCAAGTCGTAACTCTTTCCCAGTGGCGTGCACAGGAGGGTGACCCGAGGGGGGGGGGGGGAGCCCTGCCCTTTTCGGAAAAAAATACCACTTTTGCTCGTTTTTGTAAAAAAAAAAAAAATATGCCCTACTGTAGTTTTATGAACCGATAAACACTGGTGCTGCACACAGATAAAGGTCCTAGAGGCCTAAAAAGGCAAAAAGAAGGGGCATAAAAGGGTACACAGCGGCAAGCTTGAAAAAGGGTAATAAAGAAAAGACTGACGAGCAGAAAAAAAAAGGTCCCTAGGAAAAAAGACCTCAACGTGCCCTTTTGCAGAAGTTGCTCCTGCCCTCTCGGTGGTCTTTGAACGCTACTGCTCTTTAATAACCACACTAAAGCCGTCCGCGCACTGAGCGACTTGGCCGCGCGGCCAGGTCGCTGCAGCCAATGAGTATGCTTACCGTTTATGTAAAACCACGCACTAATTATTTTTATTGGCTGCAGCAACCTGGCCGCGCGGCCAAGTCGCTCAGTGCGCGGGCGGCCTAAATTTCTTGCTGTTTTTTTTTCAAGTCGCTGCATTGGTTTGGAGAAGAGGATGGCAAGTACAGGGATACATTTGCGCGCTTTGCTTGAGTCTTTGGAAGATCTGACGAAGCTCGCAGTGCGCCTTTCTTCCTGTATCGTGAGGTTTTGACGTATGCTTATATGGTAGGTAAGTGATTAATGCAATTCAACGAATGCGCAGTGATGCTTTGCTCAGTGATGCTTTCAAGGCCGGCCACTGTGTATTCAGAAGAATAAATCATTGACGAAAGCTTAGTGGAGATGTCAGTTAACCAAATCTTTGGAAATGTACTAAAATAAAAGAATGGCATCAGAATAGTCCGAAAAGTTTCTACATTTAAATAAATCACTATAATATACGTCCTGATCGTGTTCACACGGACGAAATACGCATGAGGAATTGCTTTGACAACATGAGAAATTTGACAGGCTGGGTGAACCTCATACTTTATAATTTGTTAGACAAGTACCTAGAATTCCACAATTTATTAGGAAAAATCCTTTCCGTTTTGATACCTTTAATTTCAGAAAATCCAACCGTTAGTAAATTATTTGTAAACGATCAGCATATAGAATCTAGTAGAAAGACAATACCCTCTCTGAACCGGTTTTACTAATGCTTCATGCACAGACCTAGAGCGAATGAAAAAGTGACATAGCATATTTATTACGCGTCACTGGGGCGAAACCTCGAAAGAACGATTGGTAGCCAATGTAAGAAAGTAATAAAACGTGTCATTAACCGTACAAATCTTTAACAAATACGGATGCAAACCTATTTACGTTGCCTATTGGACTTATATGTCAGGCTGCCTAAGCAGGGAATCAAACCCATGACCTTTGAAATCAAAGGTCAAGGTCCTACCGCTGAGCCATACTGACACGGCCGTACTGATAGGTTAGCATCCATATTTATTTAACCAAACTCGAGCCCATTGGCTTTCCGTCTCGTTTAAATCTTTAACAAGTTTTCCTTTTTGTTTAATTGTAAATTCATACCACGAACGGAACTGTTACTGGCCATAGTACTTTGATCTCGCTTATAGGATTTTAAAGTAGGAAAACGAGGAAATTGTCGCATGCCCTTATGCAAGTAATTTGTGGAAGGCCATGGTTCAGCAGGCTGTTCACTCAACCCACCACGTTTAAAAAATGTACTATCTCGGTATCGAGTAAGGTGCCTGCGTCCATAATGACGTTCCATTAAGCCTCAATCCCCCTCCCCATATTTTAAAGGTGATGAATACCCGCTTTACCGAGTTATTGGCTCGGAAGCAACAATGGTCTAACAATGCTTTTTTGAAAACTGCGGGCCAATAACTGCTTAGTTATTGGCCTGCGCTTTTGAAATCATTGAAGTTTCAACGACACATTAGGAAATATTTTTGTAGCTATATTGCTTGCTACTGCTCTACTTGACTGTGGTTTCGAATGTTTATTTGTATTTATATAGGCTACTACAAAGATATAGGCACATCTTCATCACCATCTATAGACAAAATTGAAACTATATTGACAGCCATACTATACGCCTACGATTAGTGCAGGCATTTATGTGCATAAATAATGTTTTTCGCAGATCTTTCTTAGTAGACGCTCCCCTTCCCCCCTCCTCCTTCCGCCCCACCCATTAGTTACGCCACTGCCAGTCAATAACCTGTACTTTCAAAAATGAAACTATGTTGACAGCCAAACGATACGCTACGACTAGTGCAGGCATTTGTATACTGCGTAAATAATTGTTTTCACAGATCTATCTTGGAAGACACTCCCCTCACCTTCTCCCCGCCCCACCCGTTAGTTACGTCACTGCCAGTCAATAACATGTCTGTCAAATAATATTACAGCTAGCCTACAACTAGCCAAATTTCCGTCACTGTCTCATTAGCAGAGGCGGATTTATATTGATATTTATATGTTTATTTTTGTATTTATTTTGGCAGATGCGGTTTCCACCCTTCATGATAGGCCTACCATAGTGTGGGCTTATTACGGACAGCCTACTACTATAGGCTACACTAGGTAGCGGCGTGTGCGTAACTATTAATTTTACTTAAGCAGCGCAACGTAACTTGATTTTGGCTTGATTTCGAAGTACCCCTTTACCGTTTAAGCAGCAAAAACTCAACGACGAATAGCCCCTTCAGACAACTTCTATTAAAAAATTTTGAGATGTTTTACAATAGACCTTTTGGAGCGGCGCGATAGACATTGTTGCACGGGCAATGACAATGCCAAGGAATACGCTGGTCAATTGTTATCGCGAGCGGGATATTCAGTCGGTTAAAGCCCTCAACCTTGGGCCATTCGGAAACAATCGCCCGCGGGCGCTGCGCGCCCTTGTGTATTGTTTCTGAATGGCCCGCGGTTTTCGGGCATTAACTTTTACATATAGTGTAGCTATTTATCATAAATTGGGTACTTAAATTTCTGCTTTTATGTCGCTGTCGCTCTTGAAGGCGAACACAAGAATGACGTCACAGTCGGCTTGCTTGGTGATGGGAGTTGATGAACCTTCCTCGCACGTTAGCTGCAAATCTCAACCAAACCCCCAACGCCCCCCCCCCCCCCCCCCCCCTCTCTATTGCCATGGTCGAACGACAAGATTCTTAGCTCTACGGTTAAACAATTGTGCTGTCCTGTATCACTCGAGTCTGGTTATTAAAACCAATCGGAAAAATTCACAATAATGCTTCGTGGCGTCAACAGAGTCTACGAATTACTTCACGGAGCAAACTAAAATTGAAATTTAGATTTCATAACAGGCACCGAGCAACCTTTAAAACTAATACGGACGCCTTAAACAGGATAAATTTTTTTTTTCTCATGTATACGCTACGTAATTACTGAACATATTGTCATCGCCCACGAAAGTCAAACATTAGAGCGACAAATAACGGCAGAAAAACTTTTGCGAAATTACTACAAATCCCAATACCCTGACTTTTTCCTTGGGCCTTGGGGTATAGTTACATTTATTTAATTTAAAAGGGAAGGAGACGTAAGTCCCTCAAAATTGCATTACAGGTAGTTTTTGGAGCGTAGCTCCGCTATGAAGACACTCCAATGTAATCTTAGACCGCGCATCACGCGAAAACGACAAGGCCTATCCAAACCAAACTTTGCATGCAGTAATCACGGGAGTCCGGACAAGGTTTATCAAACGAAAAATCCGGAATCGGACATGGGGTTCAGGAACCAACAGGGTGAAAAATGGACCAATAGTAAGAGCCAAAATCAAAACAACAACGAGACGCGAAGCCGATTCTAATTGTTCAAGATTGATTGATTGTTAAAAGATTGATTGTTGATGATAAACTTGCGGCGTTAGGTGGTAATAAACCAAATTCAAAATATTTTCAATTTTCGTCGACCGATTTGGACGTTTGAATACACCATTTTCACGGTTTTTTCACCACCTTTCCAATGGCCCAATCCCCAAGCACCTGTCTCTTATTCTTGATAATTGAGTGTTGAAAACAGATTGTTACGCACAATTTCAGAATCAAAATACTGTACCAGTACTGTCTCTTATTGTTTAGAAATTACGAGGTAAATCCGATCCGATTCGATTGGCATCCAAACAGCAAAGAAAGCGGAGCCCGCTCCATTATGTCGACAGTGGAACTGATGACGGACCTAGTAATTAATTTTTCGGGAATCGTATCATCTGTAACAAACTAGAAGGAATCGTATTAGTTTTGAATCGTACTACATGTTTTAGAAGGAGAAAGACGTCTATAGTAAAGGGAGAAGGAAAACCGTGGATTCGAATCGGGAAGTTTGAGATCGTGATAATGTCTAGAATGGACATTGGATGAGGTTTAATGGCGTGTCGACAGTATAGGTCATTAGCACCAACCTCGGTCACAGAGCAGTGGCCGGGTTGCCACTGCTGCACATATTATATACAAAGATGTTAACCAAACCCAAAATCTAGATCTTATCTTGTACCTGTACCCCCTGCAAAAAAAAAAAGCCCCAGACAAGGGAAAGAATCATCACCTAATTGACACGCTATGCCTCGCAGAAGTTGGAAACTGCGACGAACACCATCAAGATGGTGACAATCGACAAGAAGAACGTGATGGACCGTGAGTGGCTGGTGACACCAATGACATTCAGGAGGGTTAACCTCCCCCTCAAAAGGAAGCAATGAGTAAGGTTGGCATGATCAATATGCAAACGGGCTAACATCACCTCTTTCTGGCAACTGCGGCGACAAGTTGAGTGCCATTCCTGGAGAATGCCTTTAATAGACCGCAACTTATTGCCGTCGTGTTTGTCCTACAATGCTTGCCAAGCAGCGAGCAATCTCAGACGTAGAGCTGGTACAGAATGGGCCAGAGTAGTTCCCATAGCAGCTGAAGGAAGCTGTTAGTCTCTCAAGCTGCCCATTCGGCACTGACTGGTAGGGACTTTGCAGTCACCGATTAATTTACACAGATTGGCGTTACCTTCTCCATCAGTTGCCGAATAGATTAACTTCTTGGCAACTAATGTAGTAACTTGGTGGCAGCCTTTTTGGCTCTGATATCACTAATTTGATTGGCTGAAACTTAGCGGGTTCTTTCACCCTTGTGGGTTTTGTTTTGGATATCACTTCTTTTGTATTTTTTTTTTTTTATGTGGCGTCTTATTTTTGCCACTGCCCATTTATCTACTATTTGGCCAAGTTTGGTCGAAAAATATTGAATACGAACGGAGATACTAATTTTTTTTTAGTTTCGCTGGAATGAGGACTTCAATCATATAAATTAAATCGTTTGCTGATTTCCATTCAAGCATCAACAATAAGAAGCGCGGACTGCGGATTTGTTAAGAGCTTAGTGGCCCGAAGCCATGCATGAATGAGCCTGCATTTTATCAACAATGTTGTTTTGCCGATTATTTCTGGCAGTCCGTTTGCATTGTTACTCGTTAACACTAATAACGAGTAATGCTTATTTTGAAGTTCGGTGGCGTTTTCCCAACATACAGAAAAATAGCATTACAAATGATTGCAATCTTTTTAGTTAGTGTCAAACGTCAAACCTTAAAAGGCACGTATTGGAGTTAAAAGAGTGCTGAATACCAAATTTCATTCGTATCTGTCACATAATTTATTTTATATATATGAGCGGAATTAGTCAGTAGTCAGTAGTTAGCTGAAATCAACGATCTTCACGCACTTTTATAACCTTGATATAGTTTGTGCACTTGATTGAAATGCAACTATTGCTTGTCAGGGCACAAAGACCGCCCATTTCCAACAATTTTAAAACTTTTGCCGCATAGGTATTTTTCCTCATCATCGTGAAATACGCTCAACTCTGGTTTCAGATAAAGTACCAAAGCTAGTGGCCATGCACCAACAATGCACGAGTTAAATAATTGACTTTCTTAGAAGTGTGACAATTATTGAACTTGGCGGGCGGACCTTGGTCCTTGATACACCTTTCAACAAGTCATAAAATATGCTAGGTTTCTGTTGCTTAAGTAGAAGAAGAAAAAACTGAGTCGCCCCCCCCCCCCCCAAACCATTGTTCAGTATGTCGGGGCTCCTTTACCACAAGGACTCACTAAACTATTGCACACTTTCTTCAATACGCAAGACATAATTCGATGTAAAATGAACTGCCCACCCATTTCATGAAAAATACCATTTATCAGATTCCATTTGCGAACTCTACATGCACAGCGACTTTCATCGGGCAAAGTGAACATACGCGGATTAAAGTTTAACATCCCATAAATCCAATTTCAAACATACACTAACTCACTAGTGCAAAATTCAAAAAAAAAAAAAAAACAGGACATGAACTCAACATTTCGGAAATCGCAGTTCTCTTTCAAGTACAAAACTTCCCCACCAGGTTGAACCTCGAGACCATTTTTATTGCAGTTTTTATTTATTTTTATTTTTATTTATTTTTTATTTATTTATTACTCCCATTTTTATTTATTTTTACTCCCCGACAGTATGTACATGCACAACCATATTTTTGCCCAACACAATTAAATAAAAGGAAATGTCTCTAGCTTTTAAAAAAAAAGTTTGATGTTTTCACGTTTCGCTCACCAGGAGCGTCACAGTACAACCATTATAAATACTCCTCTGCAACCAGCCTACCTCGCTTTGACTTGTGTTAGCCTATTGCGCAGTTGAGGTGCCCCCCCCCCCCCCATTCTGTATTTTTAGAGTTTAAATTCCTTGACTTAGTTCAGTCTTGTACGAAATTTTGACTTCATGTCGTGGCAGAGGCCACTTACGGACATTCGTGGGAGGTTGGCGTATCTTGAGTCCTGCAAGTATTTTATGAGCGGCTACGTCTTCCTGGTAAAGGCGGCTTTAATCGACGGCCGCCATCGTTTTTGTAACCATCTTGGATATCAGCAAGGCACTCTGCTACTAAAAACGTACAATCGATTATCTGTGTTCCTTCTGCAGCGAACTCAAGATAGGCCGCGGACACTATAATTGCAATTTCTTGTACGCACTTTCTGGCTGTATTCATGTTACATAAATGATAAAAATACTTCTTGACTTTTTGAATGGAATTCTAACCCACCGCTCGTACAAATCCTAGGCTCAAAAACTCCTGCTGAGCTTAGAAGCTATTTAACCTTCCTCTGTAGGTGTATGGCTACAAACGTACTGTATACAGGGTGTAACAAAAGGTCGTGTCCAAACTTAGGTGACTAATTCGTTAGGTCAAACTAAGAATATAATTCATATAAACATTTGGCCAAACACGTCTTGTTCTTTGGTTATCGCATGACTTAAGAACCCAAATTCCAACTCCGCCTCCCCATCTCCACCCACGCTCTTGCTATTGCAAAAACAAATCAGAATAGGAAGGTAGTGAATGAAGACAATGAACTGAAGGTAGAGAACAAACTGTTAAGAATCAAAATCAGACTAAAGGAAAAATATCTCTATTGCCAAACAATTTGTCCTGGAGGGGAAGCAACAATTGTACGAAAACTTCGTTAGTCGGTGTTAATGTAGGACCGATAATACCATAGAAGTTTTAATAACGCGAAGTATTAAACGCGAACATCAGTTCTGCATAGGTCGAAACTAAAATAAGAAAACATTGTGAAATAGGAAAAGGCCGATAACCGTACTACTGGGTCAAAGGGAATCACTTAATACTGCACGAACGTGCAGCAGCTGGATTATTGGTCTGGTGCTGTCGGAATCTGTTGGCCATCTCTCACTACATTGTTGGAGGTTTGCGTCGATTTAATAGTCCAGCTACTATACGTTCGGTGATATTGTGACGAGTCCTTGTTAACGATGCGAGATGGTTCACAGTAATTGTTCAAAGTTTCTTCCCTGAACATTAATGCCAGGTTTGACACCGTCGAGCCAATGAGTTTTGGACATGTTCGAAAATTCTAACGGTGGTTTTGTTTTTGCAATAGCCAGAGCGTGGGTGGAGGTGGGGAGGCGGAGCTGGAATTTGGGTTCTTAATTCATGCGATAACCAAAGAAAAGACGTGTTTGGCCAAATGTTTATATGAATTATATTCTTAGTTTGACCTAAGGAATTAGTCATCTAAGTTTGGACACGACCTTTTGTTACACCCTGTATAAATAGGGAAATTAACTTATTTTTAAGTGTTCACCGTAGACAAGAAGAGAAGGAAGAAAGGAAGGATATGCAAAAAAATGCAACTCAGGACTTGGAGTATTAGCGCCCATACTTTGGCAAATCCAGCTGTAGTTTTCCCACAGCTGAAGAGCTATGGGACAGGAAGAAAAACGACCAGTAAAAAACCGTAGGGGCTGGGAGAGAAAGTTGTGACAACACAGAACACAAGCCAATCAGAGGCAGAAAACATACATGCAGAAGATGCGACTGAAGAGAAACACATGAATAACGAAAGCAATAATGGTAAAATCAATAAAAAAAGTCGAGTAACACGTTGCCATCTAAGGGTGTGCGAGTTTAACTTTTTCGGGTAGAGTCGTGTCCGAATAATTTGAGGGCAAGTGACAAGTTTTGAGTCGAGTTCGAGTTTTACAAAAATGCTCATATAAACAAACATAGTTATAATTTATTGGCTAAATCTACTGACAGCGTCATCCTTTTTCATAACCTTGAAATATTACGTACATTAGCACTTTCAAACATATAGTTTGATTACTAAATTAAAAACAAAGCAGTGCTACAAAATAAATAGACAAACAACGTTTCGAAAAAAATCAATTTTCGTCACCAGGTTTATGAATTTAAATTTTAAAACGTGGCAAGGCCACTAAGTCATCACATTTTTAAAAAGCATAACACCATAATTTTAAAAGAATCTATATATATAATTACACAAGATCCGCAACGCAGTCATCTGCATCTGCAGCGCAGCAGCAGCAGCAGCAGCAGCAGAAGCAGGACATGATGCCATCTCCGCCATCTACCGATGGAACGGCAAATTACAAGAGTACCAGCCAAGGCCCGCTGAAATAGTAGCTGCGCCCGGAACGCAACGGCCAGCAGCGCGAACATACGATGCCATCTACCGACCGAACGGCAAATTAAATGAAGGGGGGGGGGG
>JAHWFP010043866.1:15462-40590 GCA_023313725.1 Lithobius niger | reverse complement strand
AGCGGACCCTCAAAATATTTGACACCAATTTCCGAACACCCTGTATATGTAGCATGCATATGATATTTTATTATTGTGAAAACTGTGTATTCCGATGAAATCTTGTTGCTATTGGTACTACAGGGAAATAATGTTTAAATTTGACAATGTCAAATAGTACTGTTGGAATCGAACCATGGATATTCCATATTTTTTTTTATTTATAAATTTGCCGATGAGAGCAAATCGAAGTCACGTTGGCTATAAAAGTGACTTTTCTTCCAAATGTGGAGAGGCAAGAAAACAAGATTTCAAAGGGAAAATGTTGAAAAGTTGACAAAACGTAGCTAGTAACGCTTCTGTTTCTTTCATTCCCCCAGCTAGAGCGAATCTAGGTCAAACGACCGGCGACATGATTGCCAAAGGTAGAAAAACCTACTCAGCCTTGAACGACCTTGGCCGGACCAGTGACCAACTCGAGGTCGAAAGTAAGAGCACAACACGATATGGGAAAGTGCCACCGCCTCCCTCGTTGAAAGCGAGAGGGATAAACAAACCCATGTGGCCAGCCCAAGGAAAGCAAATATCATTTATTTCGGATCAACAGCAACAAAGTTGATTTTATTAAAATTGAGTTCAGTCACATGGAGAATGCGCTCTCGAGTCTTGCATGCACTTAAGCCATACAGTATTTTATTCCAATTCCACCCAGACTAGTTATTGCTCAATTAATTAAGCAAATTAATCTTGCTGTACATAATTATTGCTCTGATTTCTGTGAAGGTTGTTTTTTTACCTCAAAGAAAGGTGTGTTTTTCCTAGTCACACGACAATTAACTTTGGGCCGTCGGTGAATGCGAAATTCTTGCTTAATTATGTAAAGCAGTTTCTGTTATAAATGAGCTGGGTTTGGAAGCTAAAATAAGGAACCACTAAAAAGGTACCATGATTTTAGAATGAACAGGGATTATGTAGGGAAATTAATAATGGCCTAACAAATATTCATAACAGAAACAATACAATTAATTAATTGGATGCATATTGCATAATTTATTTATTTACTTCATTTATTTATTCGGATAGATCAAAACGACTCCAGATAGCAATTATAATTGGGAGTCCTCTTCAAAGGTGACCGAGAGGCGGCAAGATCATTTGAGACTGAACAAGTGTAATTTACACCTATTGTTAGAGTTTAAAGGATGGCATTACCAGCTGTCATTATTTACGACAGTTTCATAGAACCTAAATGACTTACTAGAAGTAGATTTAATTACGATAAGATCGTCGCTCGTGATCGATCACTTCGTGGAATAACAATAAATCCCTCCCACATGGGATGGCGGCATATACCTTCAAAGCGCCGCGGACGGGGAACAATTAATGAACCCGAATGCAACAATGGAATGATTGACATGCGGAGAGGTCCCATTTGGCGATAAGGGCCCAAGCTGTCCAAATGTTACTATATTTAGCATTTCAATAATAAATCAATACTACAATGGATCGATCATGGCCGATAACGCCACAGTATTTAAACCGAACCTCGGAATGCGTGATATCATCTGATCACCAGCCGCTCACAGTTGTTAACTAGTTCACGCCAGTCACATTCCTAAGGCCGCAATCCAGAAGTTCGCCAGGCAGATAGCCGTGCCGGGTTAGGGACGAGACGTCGTCGCTTAGCCAAGCCGTAGGCCCATAGCCACACTCAAGCTTCTATTATAGAGCTAAGTATTATGATTCATTAGCGATAGCTAAGACTGTTTATGCTTAACTAGTACCAATCCGTACGCTACTAAATTAACCCGAGATTCCCTTAATTAATGTAGAGAATATCATAATGATTAGGTTTACGGCTCTACTTAATCCGTAATGCCATTCGTTCGACTCATTGCCGATAATTGTAATCATACAATCGAATCATAACAATCTGTCATTGATTTAAATGGCCATATTGTGGGGTCAATATTGTGTACACCGGAGTGTCGATTAAAGGCCCAGTATAATTGGATGTTTGCTTATTATTTAGTCTACCTATTTTATACTTGATTAGTGTTTTATACAATTGTTTGCCCTTATGCCACCCTAGACGATAATGTTTATTTCGGTCAAATGGTCACTGGAATAGAACATTACACGACGTACAGGCAACGACATGCCCTGTAGAGGCCGCCACAAGCACCCAATGACATTGGGCCTGCTTAAAATAAATCATGGAGGGGCTCATCCAATATTTCACAGAGATGGCACTCGATACCCCACTTTTGGGCAAAATTACGTTATCAAAGCCAAACAAAATTGTTATCCACCGTTTCCAGGGTGTCTCATCCACTATGCCCACAGTGCCCAACTGCGACAGTAGCCGCAATAGTAACCAGCTGAGACAATTGCAACTGCCAGAGCCCTCAAAGCTAATGGCTCCATCACCCAGAACGGGAAGGCTTCCCTCGGTTTTATGTACAATAACTTGGGAACACAGGCACATGGGGAGGCCAAATTCTGTATTACAATAAGCAGGTACCATGTACCAGTTACCAAACGCCATAATTTCCTACAAATAAGTAAACGCATCCTGCCGTGCCGTCTCCACCGTGCCATGTTACACGCCTTATCTCCCCCACAGGGTATCTGGTAAAGTCGTGTTCCAGGAAATCTAAATCGAAACTGAACCCCCTAACAGCCCGGCACCTGCCGCCTCGGCTGATTCACACACACAGCCCGGCCCCTGCCACTTTCGTTCAGGGTACGTTCACAACACAGCCCAGCCACTTCGCGCACACACGCACGGCCTGCCCACCGCCGCTTCGGCCGTTTCGGCGGCTTCGTTTATTTATTTATTTATTTATGCATTTCAAATAAGTTTCAAGTTTAAAAACACACCAGAACTACGAAAGCCTAGTAGCGCTACACAACCACGCGGCCACGCCACATTTCGCTGCCACCAGTATGCCCGCTTTGGCTTTTCCATTCATTATCCCGGGCCGGCAGCGCACGCAGTATTAGTCTCGAATCGACACTAATACACCGTGTCCCCCAAATTTACGATACGGACTTTTTAATTTAATAGCAACTTTTAAATACCGCCTGCATTTCCCCCATTATTTACTGTAATAAGCTACAACGAGATAGACTCGGCCACCTTCCTTCACGGAAGCAGGTTTCGTACTCACACCTGGCATTAGGCCTAACTACGCCGCCATTTTTCATCGACACACAAATCCTACTTACAGTTTGTCTTAGCTCCGATTTGACTTCTGAATTTACCAATGCCATCGGAGATCAATAATCCACACGGGTCATCGACGATAACAGGTCTTATCGTCATCCCGCATACCCTATTCAAAAACAAATGACGAACCACAAAGCGATGTAGCAGCAAATTCCACACGATCCAGCCTGTACCACGACAAAAGAAATAGTGAGGTATAGACGTGAGATGGAGGAAGCGACTGGAAGTGACGAAAAGTTTTGCATAAATTAAGGTATAATTGTACGCAAAGTGGTTGGATCGAAATGTGCCGCGTTGCAGGGAAGCATCCCATAAGTAACACAGTGAGGAGGATTCTGCTAAATAGAATTTCGTGCTTTAAAGTTGTGTTCGTATACATTTTGGTTGTAGTGTTGCAAATCGGGTATAATGCCAATGTTTGCAGGGGCCTAGGGTCAATCTTTAACTGTATAGATATCCATAGGTAGAGCATATCTACAACTTTTTCTTTTCTGTTTCCTGGTTCTAGAAAATTCTAGAAGTTTCATTATTTCGGGGTTGTCAGAGGTCACCTTTCTGTATAAAAAAAAATGTCATGCATGGAAAAATTAGTTAGCCTTCAGGCCAGTCAACAGGTTGGTCCTCTTCCTTCAAGGCATCTCCCTTTAGGGCAATTGTGGTTAGGGTAACCCACGTCACTTAAGCCTTCAGTAGGCCTTCTTTTCCAATACAACTTAACCCTGAAGTTTTCTTACCCTAATTCAAAGCTTCTAAATCTGCTCTCCCACTCATCCTTTTTGTTATGTAGGATGCGGATTTCTCATCGCAAAATTGTTGTAAGCAATAATTATCGTTTATTTGGTATCAAAGCTTTAAGTCTTTGTATTGGACGCATGGCTGTTCTGTCCGTTTAGGCTCAAGTAAATAAATTCCAATTCAACTCAACACTTGCACATGCAGAGATTGTTGCCGCCCACTTAAGAACAATTCAACTCCTTTCTGATGTCAGTATCTACAAAATAAATGCGCCTTTCAGCGTATCAGGCTGCCAATTATGTTGCTTATAGGAACTAAATTCCAATTGGGGGCTCGACATTAACAACCTATCGTCGTTTGGTTTAAAGTTGTCTGCTGTTAGCTGAAACACGGATTGTTTTTTTTAGCTCATCCATGAAGGTCAACAGTCAAAACGCCCTCAATGCCACATTCCACGCAACCAAAACTTTGTTGCAGCTTTGCCTGCACAATACTACTCCAAAAGGCGGTACAAATAGCGGTGCTGCAGGTGTGGTAAGTGGCGCCATCTGTTGGAAGACTTTGGAAACGTGTCCCAACCCGAATTGGTAGGTGAAGTCCATCAACAGATCGCGACGTGGTGCCATCCGTTCGAAGACTTTGGGAAAGTGTCCTGACCAAAATTTGTAGGCGAAGCCCGTCAACAGATGGCGCTAAAGGGTGGGATTCTTGAAAGTAGAACATGATGGTGAGGCTGGTGCAAATCACAGACATGTTCAGTAACTGTATTATACAGGGTGGTTCAAAAGTCGGACCTACCTGAATATATCCTAAATGGTGTCAAATATCCTGAAAACAAGTTTATAGTAATAATGAGTAAACAGCGGGGATTCAGATGAGTGTAAAGACGATGACCTTGAAGACCTCCATCAAGGTCATCGCGTTGCTAACTTCTAAAGGAAGCACCGTAGACCATCAGTGCAAATCTGAAAGTTGTAGGTAATCATTAAAAACTGCCAACCCAAGAAACAGAATGGAAATCCATGTAGAAACGCCAGAGTTATGTGCAAAATACCCTTTTTGCACCTAAACTTCACTGGAAGAGCTACTTGTCAAGCAGTGAAGCACACCGCACACTGCTGGAGAAGCTCGAAAAGAAAACTGAGCTGCAGCACATCTCAGCCGAAATTCAACTACTCCCAATTTGGAACCATGCAATCATTTTGTAATTGGGGGGGGGGGGGGGAAGAGTTCTTTCGTATTGTCTTTGTAAGGGGTCATGAAGTGTTAGTCTCTGGCAAAGGGATGGAAGTTAGAGAAGATGTAAACAAACTAGAGGGGAAATTAAAGGTTAAGCTCCAATGGCACATTCATCATTGGAATATGATTCCTTCAATGTTTTTGGGAACATTTTATTATTTGTAATCAGCCTTGTTCTTTCTTTAAAAACTGTCACGGCACATTTTTCACATCTACTAATTAGAGTTGACTACAGATATCATCGATGGATAGCCTAAAAAGGAATACGAAACCTTCCCTCTTTTTTATACGTATTTCCTGGGGAATGAAAAGGAACAGAGTTTTGTTTTGTATCTTGAGTAAATAGGGAGCTGGTCAAGATTTTAGTCAGTCTCGTGGAAGGTGGGGGGGGTCGAAATTCTGTCGGTCCCGAAGTCAATCCAGCTCCATACCTCCCCCCCCCCCCCTCCCCGGTCGCCATTAATAATGACCCATCCCTAAGGCTGATTAAGAAATAAGAACTACACTTCAGCACACTTCAGCCATAATTCAACTACTCTCAGTTAGGCTGATGAGACATTAATTACCTGCACTTCAGCGCAGTTCAGCCGTACTTCAACTACTCTCAGTTAGGCTGATGAGTAAATAATTAACTGCACTTTAGCAAATTTCAGCCAGATACACAGAACACTGTAATTTCAGATGGCAGCCTACGCCAATGCAGAACTCGTGGACATGATCGTGTGCTATGGTTTGGCCCACGAAAATGTTCGTGAAGCTCTTCGAATTTATGCAGAACGGCATCCTCAACAAAGGCATCCAACAATACGAACGTTAGACAGGACACTTGCTCGTTTCCTGGAAACAGGCAGCATTGTAGCCCGTCCTCGAACAGGTCGGCCTCGAATTGCAACAGACAACAACAATAGTGTGATGGTTCTCGCAGCAGTAGCCGAAAACCCGCAAACCAGTAGTCATGCAATTGGAAGGGCACTTGACATCAGTCATCAGTCTGTCCTACGTGTCCTGAAGAGGAACAGTTTCCATCCATACCATGTTCATCTTCATCAGGCGCTGCGAGCAACAGATTATGACCCCCGTCTGCAGTACTGCGATTGGTTCTTGGGAAGAACTACTGCCGACTCTTTATTTTTCAATCATGTATTTTGGACGGACGAGGCGCAATTCACACGGGATGGCATCGTGAATACCCACAATGTGTACTACTGGGCAGACGAGAATCCTCACTGGTTGCGAGAAGCCCGACATCAGTAACAATGGCGGTTTAATGTCTGGTGTGGGATCCTAAATGGCCACATCATTTGCCCAGTATTCTACGATGGAACTCTAAATGGGGACCGCTACCTTGAACTCATTGTAGATGACGTTGTAACTGACGTTATGGACAACCTGCCATTAGCGACGGTGCAGGCAATTTGGTACCAACTTGATGGAGCCCCACCCCATTTCCGTAGAACTGAGCGACAGCGGTTGGACGCTTTGTTCCCAGGACAGTGGATCGGTCGAGCTGGCCTAACGGCTTGGCCTGCTCGATCACCAGATTTAACTCCGCTGGACTTTTTCCTGTGGGGCCACGTTAAAGTCCAAGTGTATGAAACCCCCCACAACAACAGCTGAAGACCTAAAGGAACGGATATGTGCAACATGTAGAGCCATCCCAGCAGCAACATTCGAACGGGTACTACATTCCACAAAGTGACGGGCACAAGCATGCCGCAATGAGATGGGACACCATTTCGAGCACCTTCTTGATTGATTTCCATCTTATTTTTATTCTACACAAACGTGATGGTCCAAGTTGGGCCCTTAACCCCCCCCCCCCTCTTTGTTGGTCAAAATTAATCCTCCATTTCTGACTCAATAGTAGAGGTTACGAAAACAGCCTTCAAGTTGCAAGTTTGCAGCTTTTGTAGTTGTTTACAAAGTTATTTACAATTAATTTATTTACAAGTTCGTTACAGTTATGTACGCCCATGTTATTTGTTTAGAACCCACTAATAACATGTCTGACCACATACCACACCCGTTGGTTCTGAACAATAAAATGGTGACACAAACATTGTTCAAATTTCACGCAATGAAATACACAAAACTGGCTAATACCCGTAAAACAACAAACAAACATGAAATAAACAGCGTTGGGATAACTGTGTACAACAGACCGGAGGTGCTAGCTGGTCACTGCCTTCTAACCTTTCCATTTGCTTCACTGCTTGACAAGTACCTCTTGCAGTGAAGTTTATGTGCAAAAAGGGTATTTTGCACATAACTCTGGCGTTTCTACATGGATTTCCATTCCGTTTCTTGGGTTGGCAGTTTTTAATGATTACATACAACTTTCAAATTTGGACTGATGGTCTACGGTGCTTCCTTTAGAAGTTAGCAACGCGATGACCTTGATGGAGGTCTTCAAGGTCATCGTCTTTACACTCATCTGAATCCCCGCTGTTTACTCATTATTACTATAAACTTGTTTTCAGGATATTTGACACCATTTAGGATATATTCAGGTAGGCCCGACTTTTGGACCACCCTGTATATGTAGATTTGACCCTACACTTTCATTTTGCTATGTTTACACATAATTAAGAGTGGAGCTTGGAACAACAATGCAGTTTGCATTGAATTATGCATTTTGATAGACAGTAGGAGGAAGGGGCAGAAAAAGTGTTTAAAAAATTGTGAATGTTCTGAAAAACAGCTTACTTCTGAATCCGCCATTGGTTTAACCTTCATGCAAAACTGGTTCAATAAAAAAAACTTTGTATGAATGAAAACGAAACCAATGTGAAATAAAAAATGAAAGAAATGTTAACGACACCAATAAAAATAACGAAGGAAACATTAAATTTCGATCATGTAATGGACACATGTATAACGAATCTCAAGTCTCGATTCATTGGACAATACACTAACCGTTGCCGTGAAGGCGCGAGCCCTAGAGGTGTGTACGATGTCACTGCCAACGTCGCAAATACAATCATCCACAGCCAATCAATAAGCACAATTAAACTGAAAAGTATGAAAATATCATTAGTCGAAAAAGGCAAACTATCATTTCATTCGTCTCGTATTAATTTTAAATAAGCAAAAAGCACTAACTTTGTACCACGGCAGTCCCTCATTATCACAGCTTAAATTACTACAGTATCCCCTACATCAGGCTAATTTGCTGAATAACAGACTATCCAGTGACTGTAATACTCAAAACTGGACAGAGTACAGGTCAAAGTCTCTACAGCTCAAAATATTCCAAGTTACTGTGCGGGATAAATATTGCAAGCTAGGACCAAGTAATGTGTACTTTTCTGATAGTGGTGTACCACCCACAGTACGAGTAATTGGCATTTCAGGAGGAGATTAACATACGAGATCACCTTAGGGATTAATATATTGAGAACCATTACAATTGGTCTCAGAGTAGCCTAATTTTATAGTCCCGTTACGTGCATAGATCAAAGATGCTATTCGATCATGTATTCTCTTCGCTCGGAGCACTGTCTACTCGGCTTTGTTTTACTTGCTATGTTACGGTTCCAGTGCAGAAGCTAACTTTTCATAGCGGGACTTCATAATTTGAACGTTTTAAAATTAAGGTGTACTAGCAGGAGCAAATGAAGCGAACCCACTCTGTGGGCGAATTCTTAACCTCTTGAGCAGTATGAACGCTGTGGGATCGCATGCTTTTGCCTCAGAAGCCAAGGAAGCCATCCACTCAGCTTTTCGTTGCAGAACTACTTTTTCACAAATATTTTTTCATTCTAGTATCAGGGGTTAGAAGTCGTCAGTGGGTCAACCGCATGATTAGTTTCTTCCAATTTCAATATTCTTCAGCCTGACTGTCACTGTGCCAGAAGCAGCTAACTTGAGAGTTCAATGACGTCTATGTTTTTTTTTTTTTTTGGGGGGGGGGGGGACAGGATACTGGGGTGTTAAAATTTTGGTGTTAAACTGTGGCACTTGGTATTCAATTATTGTTTATGAATGACCAGTGGAACCATTATCAATTTATCAGGTGTTAGTCTAGCAAGGGTCAATACATACTTGCAGCTTTAAGACTTGATGGTTCTACATTGGGGTTGAGGCTGAAAATAGCATAATGGACCCTTCAAGCAGTTTGCTTTGATCACATTAAGAAAATTTCAAAGCTGAACTACACAATAATATAAGCCAAACACAAAAAAGAACATTTTGCTGGCCCCCAGCCAGGCCGGCAAAAAATGGTTTCTTTTGCTGTAGAAAGTACTGTACCTGGCAATTTTAGCATTGCTGTCTCAGTGATGCTGTTGGTTGCTTGAGACTTGAATTGCCGCCTCAGTTTCCCTACCACGCATGCGCGTGCGTGGTCCTCCCTACATAAAGCTGGCGGCTACGAGGGCTCGCCATCTCTTTGTCTCACGTTTTAGTCAAAAGGTGACTCGTGAGGGGAGGCAGGGAGGGCTTAAGGTATAGTACTTTCTACAGCAAAAGAAACCATTTTTAGCCGGCCTGGCTGGGGGCCGGCAAAATGTTCTTTCTTTGCTGTGAAAGTACTATACCTGGCAATTTTATCATTGCCAAGCAGACCTAGTCAAATTTGGTGGCGGTCACCTTTTGACTGAGTTCCCTGGGGTTCGTGCACAAGGGAGCCCATGAAGGGGGGAGGGGCCCTTGAGAGGAACTAGCCTTCCATGTGGGTTATTAAAATGCATTATTATTATTTTTTTTTTAAATAGAAGGAATTTTACAATTAGGAAGGAGGTGATTATTACCTTCGGTGATGAGGAAACTCCAGTGAGGTGTGGTGACTAGTTCATTTTCAGAGTTGACATCAGGCAATTGGGGTAAGTTCCAGCGAGCCTTTCCAGTATGAATGGGGAGAAGGATTGGTGACGATTCCCTTAGCATTGGGTGGTGGAGTGACGAGCGGAAGTCGGGCAACTTTGAGGGATCTCACCAGTGTGAGATGGAGGAGATGAAGATCGTGAATGCAGGAACGGGGTTCTGATTTTTCTTGTTGATAATGAAAGGTTGGAATGAGCATCAATTTTGTGGCGATTGTGCGGGAGATATATTTTTTTGGGGGGGGATCGAAAACGGAGAATATAGTTTGATGCCGGCCAGGGTCCAGTTTCGAGATTAAGGAGAAATTGGATGGCGAGCAGTAATGGCGAGCCTTGGGTCTGCAAGGGGTGCACGGAATGTCTGTCGTGGGAGGTGAAGAAAGTGGGACCATGTTTGGGAGCAGGGGAAGAGAGTTTGGGGCACTGTCAAATTGCCATAAAGAATATGCCTGTAAGTTATGAGAGAGAGTGGTTGCAGCGATCGAGTCCCATGCTTTGGAAATGCTAGTTTGATGTAGATTGTTTATTGCGGACGGGCTGGTTTCAGGATCGATGATGCCCTTGTCGTGGTATACCACTGGATGACATGGGAGGTCAGATTTAAGTCTTGGGTCCATTGGGGCGGAAGTATGTGCTGGATGCAGGAAATTGGTGAAATGAGGGTAGCACGGGGCACACTTGCGCAGGTCGTCAATCGGTTGAAGAACCCAAGGTGGAGAATGAACAGTGGGGATGTGATGGTGGCAGGTTTGTTGCGAAGAGCATCTGCCAAGAGGTTTTCCGTTAGCTGTTGTAGATGGGTGGCGTTTTCGGACTTCAGCTTGTTGTTTTCAGCATATAGCAAGGAAATTTGGGAATGCTGATGGAAGATTACATCTTGAAGATGTAAGAGGTATGGTTTAACTTTTTTAGAGTTGCGTTTATATTGTTCTCGGGCTCGTACATTAAGACGCAGCTTATGTCGTAAGTTCAGGAATATTTTATCGTGGTTCACTTCAACTGCCTCTTCATGATCGAAGCCGTATAGAGGTGAAACCTGTGTATCCGGAGGGGCGACCAAAACCTTTTGCGGTGTAGTGGATTCCGCTGGAGAAAGAGACACTATGGATGGAGTCGTGGATTCATGACGGGGGGAGTCTATATTGTCTTCGATGTGTTGACCCAGAGAGAGAGGAGTGGCGGGAATTTCTATGGAAGATCCTGGGGGAATGTCGAGGTCAGGAATGGTCTCCAAGACCGGAGAGGAAGCGGCCTCGTCAAAAATGATGGGATCGTCCCTGTTGACTGAGGAGGGGTTAACAGAGTCCAGTCCAGAGACTGCAAAGACCCGAGACCCGTAGTTCTGGGCGAGCGTTGGTTGGCTAGTATTCAGCTTTCATCAGCCGTCAAGAGTGGGTTTGGTCTTTGTTTCTGAGCTGAAACAATTCCAGATTCCAGTCTGTGGTAGATTTGTGGAAGCGACAGCCGACTGCGAGGACTTGAAAAGGGAATGGCCGGGCACGGTTTCTTCGACTGACTTAAAGAGTAAAGACAGCGGTAAGGTCCGGACGTCGGCGCCGTCGACAGGGAAGAGTCCCCTCCCGGGAGAAAGCGGGATGGTGGGTGGTTGAACTCTGGTGGAGGCCGAGGGGGAAGTTGGCTTGCGCTTCTTCTGAGTGGCTGAGGGAGACGGTGGGCCTTGTTTGCGGAGGGCACGGCTGGAGAATGAGGTGGACCAGTCTTGCGTGCGGGTGTGTCGTGGAGGACCGTGGGATCGTCTCGCGTCTTTCGGGCCGTTTTCTGCACGGTGCTCCGGCTGGTTGCGGGGAGAGCTTCTATCCAACCGGGAGGAGTTGGATGATAATTCCGGAGGAAGGTTGCAGACTGACGAGCGAGAAGCCGCCAATATCCGTTGCAGGGGTTTCTTGGCGTCACGGTTGATGTCTCTTGTACAGACCAGAAGGCAACCCAGCTAGGGCCGGACGAAAGACAAGTAATGGTGAAGACCTGGTTCAACTGAGAAGCGGAGGAAAGACGAGTAAATAGGCGAGGAACGATGGCCATGATGGTTTACAGATTAGCGGACGAAAGATGAGTAGATGGGGTGAGGGCTGCAAGGCCTGGTTGCCCCTCATCCCGGTGCAGGATACGGCACAACAGCAAGGCGGATGAAGGAGCAGGCTGAGCATGGGACGCAGAGCTTGGTTGACCATCTCGGTGGAGGGCAGCAACACCTGAGCAAGGTGGGTGAAAGACGAGTGAGTTCGTAGAGCAAGGAACGATGGCTTGGCAGATTTTCTCCACAGTGAAAGACGGCAACGCCTGAGCAAGGCGGGCGAAAGACGAGGCATAGAGCGAGGAACGATGGCTTGGCAGATCTTCTCCACAGTGAAAAACGGCAACGCTCGAGCAAGGCGGGCGAAAGATTAGTGAGTGCGTGGAGCGAGGAACGATGGCTTGGCAGAACTTCGCCACAGTGTAAAGCGGCGACACCCGAGCAAGGCGGGCGAAAGACGGGTGAGTGCGTAGAGGAACGCAGGATTGGCAGATCTTTGTCAAGGTGCAAAACGGCCACCCCCGGACAAGGCGGGGTGAAAAACGAGTTGCTTGGAGCGAGGATCGCTGGCTCGGTAAACCTTCATCACGGTGCGGGATGGAAACACCCGAACAGGGCGGGTGAAAGATGAATGAGCGCAAGGAGCGAGGAATGCCGGCTTGGCTGACTTTCAACATGGTGCAGAGCAGCAACATCTGGGTAAGGCGTAGACGATTGAGTGCATGGGGCAAGAAGTCCAGATACGGTTGGCCTTCATTGTGAAGAGCGGCACACCAAATCCAAGACGGACGAAAGACGGGAGCTTGCGAGATCTCCAACATGGTACATGGCAGCTACGCATCAGTGAGGCGGACGAAAGACGGAAAGGGAGCCGGAGACAGGGGTCGTTGATGGATGATCCAGTTCCATGCTGCTTCCATAGCTGGACTGGTGAGAAGTGGGGCTTCAATAGGTGGGGCGAGAGGCCTAAGCATCATCCCAGACTCGAAGGCGACGTCCTGGTTATGGGCAGACCGGAGACGGGCCGAAGAGAGGGCGTGCGGTGGGACCGGCACAGAATGACTTGTACGGCTCCGGGGCATCCAGGAGACGATCAGGAAGCGATGGTCAGCCGTGGGAGGCTGCGTCGACCGAGCAGGCGGGCGAAAGACGGGAGCCACGGCGACGTAATCTCAGATGGCGGCTTCTTGGGCTGGGAGGCGGTGAAAGACGCCAGGTAGACGGGCTCCATAGCAGCGCCTGAGTCGAAGGACTCGAAGGACTCAGGCGTGTCGAAGAGGGGAACGGCTGAAAGACAGGAACAGCAGAGCAGGAACCTTCCATGGTGGCAGCCACGCAACAGGAGGGCGCAACAGAAAGGCGGACGAAAGCCGGGGGGAGGGGTTGCGGACGGGAGGGTCGATAGGAGACGGCAACCCAGGAGCATCACAGTGGAAGGTCACAGGAAAACGGACGAAAGACGAGCAGGGCTAGAGTCAGTCAGATGTCTAGCAATGGAGATGATAGCATCATCGGCAGTCAGTCGAACGGCAAACGAAGACCAGACCCGGAGTCAGGAGCAGAGTCCAAGGCGACTCGGGACGAAAGAGGTTTAGAAGGGAACCAACAGAACGAGTCGCCATGGCGGCTTGAGACAAAGAGATGGCGAGCCCTCGTAGCCGCCAGCTTTATATAGGGAGGACCACGCACGTGCATGCGTGGTAGGGAAACTGAGGCGGCAATTCAAGTCTCAAGCAACCAACAGTATCACTGAGACAGCAATGCTAAAATTGCCAGGTATAGTACTTTCACAGCAAATAAAGTAGTTTTTAATTCTTTTTTAGATGCCAATTGATAATCCGCAACATTCCGTGATACACCAGTGTAAATGCTCCTCACACGCTGGATCATCATCGATTTTCTGTACTTTTTCGAGGCTTTTCAATGGGTCATTTTTCCCTTTTCCAAAACTATGTCTCGGTGACACACGGCAGCATAGGTGGCTCTTTCTTCACATGTTTAATAAATTTCTTAATGTTCAGTCAGCACAGTACACAATGTCACGTTGCATTGACTTGTATTTGTTTTTTTCTTTATGAAATACTTACGCAAATTTTCCAATGCATATATCAGCTAATAAAGCTCCGATCACTGGAAAGAAAAATACGGCAAACTGCGAAAAATGGAAAATAAATTTTGCCATGGTTTGCTGCAATCCTAATTCTTCTTTTAAGTAAATCATAATAATAGCTGTAAAATAGAACATTGAGTAGGGTAATGCTCGTAACGTTTAGTGCGTTAAGCACGTGGCGAGCTACTTCAATATGTTACAAAAATCTACCTGAAATTTAAATTCAAACCATATTGCTAAATTGGGGATGGAAATAATATTCTCTGATAAACGATAATTGTGGGAAATATAAAAGTATTAAGTGCCTTATTCCAAAAGAAAATATGCATTGATTGGCAAAGTGTTCACATTCTTGCAGTGAGATTGCTTCATACTGTACACTGATTGGTGTGCATCTCCAGGTTTAAAAAAATGTGTCCAACGGTAAAGTGGATTAACATACTCTGTTACTTATTTGCGCAACGATAACTAAGTAGAGATTTAAAAGGTAATTGCCTAACAGCCTATCTTTAATTTTGATAGATTTCATGATTTTGGGTAAATGGGAGAAAATTTCGACTAATTGAGGTGTGATGAGAGGTACCATCCCCCTCTGTTAATGCTTTCCAAACCATGACGTACACTTATCGAAAACAAAACAACCAAGTACTAAAACAAAAAGCTAGTGAAGCCAGCAAAGCACAGAGTTGATAGGAACTTGGTCTCCGGTCCTCATGCAACTTTTTTCATACAGCTTGTAAGCCAAAAAAGTTGAATGCAGTTTGTTGAAGAGTTAGGTTCCAGCAAAACAAGTGATGTAAAGCAGCAGATGAGGGAATGACCCGGCATAATAAGAGGAAATGACCAAAAGATAGAAGATGACTTACTGATCAAAAGCAGAACATGAGGAAAGGATCCCAAACAGAAGACAAAGAAATGACCGAACAGATGAGTTACTTATAATCCTGTCCGCTTTTTTATTTGTTGGTACAGATGAGTTAATGATGAAAGTAGAATAAGAGAAAATGACCGAACAGAAGATGCGTTAACAACCAAAGCACATGATGTGGATTGACCAGGCAGAAGAGGAAATAACGAAATGACAGACAGGAAATGACCAACAGCAGCAGAAGAGTTAATGACACACAGATTAGGAGAGTCAGTAACCGAAGATGAGTTAAGAACCACACGTAGAACATGAGCTAATGACCGAAAGCAGAAGGTGAGTTAATGACCAAAATTAGGAGAGTGTAATGTTCTTTTCCGGTGACCACTTGACCAGAGAGAACATTATTATCAGGATAGCTAGTTGTATTCAATCAGTACTCTAAACACATAAATGACACTGGAAGATGGTAGGCGTAAATGATAAACACTAGCCTATATTGTCAAAACTGGGCCTTTAATCTACACTCTCCTTGACATATTATTGACCACACTGGTCTATTAAATCAACATGAGAGATTAATGAACGATCGACATGATTACAAATAATCGACGTGAGGCGTAGCGATTGACATTACGATAACTACTTATTGTTGGAATAATTACCCTAACTGTTAAATTATATTAGCTGGCCTCGAATTAATTAAAGTGTGCTGGTAATAATCATAATCACTGTATTAATAGCCAAAGCTATGCAAGAAATACTTAGCTCTATAAGAACTTGACTGTGGCTAACGAGCGGTGGATTAGCCTAGCGCTGTACTCGGCGTTCCGTTACTCTGACGGCTCTAACTCCCGTGTCCGTACTCTGGATCGGCCCTCAGGAATGTCGACTGGCGTGCACGATTTTAACAATACTCGAACGCTGAAGATGCCTGAATGAATGCTACATTCCAGGGACGCATTTTATACGCGATTGTTATCGCAGCCACATCAATCACTGTTTAAGCTGATTGATTGGATTTACGGAGAATTTTAAGGACTTGACAGTCTGGGCCCTTCTGTTAATTAGGGGACCGCTGTGCCTGTCAATCAAAGTATTGTCTAGTTCCGGAAGTACATTAGTGATTTCTTAGTATAACTCCATTAAGTATCCCTACTCTTAATTGACCTGTCATGCGTGCATCCGTTTAACAAGGATTGATTGTTATTGTTGGAACTGATCGATCATTAGCACTGATCTTATCTTAATTGAATTCTCTTCGTAAAAGCGATTAGAAGTTCTCCGAATCAATTAATAGCTATGCTGATAAGATAGTGTAATGCAATGCCAATCCTTATCTCTTACAGTAAGTAATTATGGTGGTTTGTTTACTCGGAACGCAGCTTCTCGGTCGTATTTAGAAAAGGGGAAGCTCCTATCTTATCTGATCAACTGGAGCCAATTTAGTCTCCACAGGATAATACCGAGTTCATCCATTAATAATTATATGATATATACGTACTTTTATGCATAATTAATTAGATGTATTGTTTCTGTAATAAAGACCAATTAGGCCTAATTAAAACCCTTACAAGAGGAGTTGATGATTGAAAGTATGAATATGAATATGAAAAAAAAAACCAGCAGTAAGCAAAAATAGCTTTTGACACTAGGGTACCCACAAAGCTACCAGTTTTTATAACTGTAGGGAGCGATGATGGAAGGGAGCACGGTATCCAGTCTGTTTGAACTGCAGAACCGATGTTGCTTCGATGGTATGTTGAGGCAGTTTATTCCAGGTGTTAACCATACGGAAAGGAAGTGTGTTTTGGCGGAGGGACGTGTTGCATCTCTTCTTAACGAGTTTTGCTCCATTGTTCCGAGTGGCAGAGCTCGCAGAGAGGGTGAACCATTCCTTGGCCGCAGGATCTTCACCATTTAGAATCTTGTAAGTGAAAATCAGATCACCTCTGATACGACGGCAATTCAGTGTTGGGAGCTTGAGGGCAGCAAGCCGGCCGGGGTAGGACGCGTTTTTGAGTCCCACAACAAATTTAGTGGCACGTCACTGGACACGTTCCAACTTGTCACGGTCCTCTTCAAAACGAACCCACCATGCTTGGCCTGCATACTCCAGAATGCTGCGAACTTTGCTGCGGAACAGCATGAGGAAGGTCTTCCTTGGGAGGGTTGAGAAGGTGGTCCGGATGATGGCGAGGGCCCCATAAGCCTTAGCCACGGCAGCCTGTATGTGTTTGGAGAAGTTCAGGTCGCGGTCAATGACGATACCAAGATCTCGTGAATTCTTCTCTGTCATTGGCGTTCCTGGGCTAAGGCGATAGTCAGCCTGGGAATGTTGGGTGCCAAACCTCAGAACTGCACACTTACTCCCGTTAAGGTCCATGTCCATGGCTTGCGTCCAGGACACCATGTTGGAGATATCTGCTTGGAGTTTCGCAGTGCTAGCGAGATCGTTTGAGACGGCGAAGATCTTGGTGTCATCGAGGAAAATACAATTGTCACTTTGAAGGTGCTCGTACAGGGTGTTCATGAAAAGAATGAAAAGGAGTGGACCAAGGACACTCCCCTGTGGTACCCCACTGAGGCAGAGAGATGACCGTCCACACTACACTTCTGGTGCCGGTTGGTGAGGAAAGACGTAAGCCATGCAAGGAGTGCACCTGAGTAGCCTACATCACTGAGAACTCTCAGAAGTTTGGTGTGAGGTAAGGTGTCAAAAGCTTTAGCTAAGTCAAAATAGGCTGCATCAGCTTGGAGCTTGTCGTCAAGCCACTCTGTGATCTTGTCGAGGAAGTGGATGAGATTGTGGGTGGTTGACCGACCAGGCAGCCCTCCATATTGGTTCTGGTGGACTATGCTGTTGTCAATAGCAAAGTTATAGTCTTGAAAATAATTTTTTCCATGATTTTGCAGGGAATGCTGGTAAGACTGAGGAGTTAATGAATGACTGAGAGCAAAAGATTAATTAAAAACAAACTGAATATGGAAACAATCAAAAACAGTAAGTTAATGACCCAAAAGAGAAGACGAGTTAATAACCAAAAATAAAAGATGATTTGACGACCAAGCAGTTGACGAGTTAATGACCGAAACCAATAGGCTAAACGGGGAAATGAAAATGATTGAACAGAAGATGAGTTAACGTACAAGCAGAAGATGAGGAAATGGCCGAAAACAAAAGGTGAGGAAATGACCAAGCACAGGATATAAAGAAGCATATGATTCAAAAATGACAAAAAACAGAATACCGGTACGAGGTAATGACCTGAAACAGAAAACGAGGAAATGACTGAACAGAAGATGAGAAAATGACCGAATGGAAGATATCCGAAAGGAAATGAGCAAGAAATGGAGATTCTACCAGAGAACTTGTTCTCGCAGGAGAATCTTAGTTCTACGAGTAGAATCTCACGAAACTGTTACAAGATTGGGATCTCTTCCCTACCCCTCGGTGCTTTTAACTACGTCATTCCACTCATTAACGCGGCATTTTACGAAAAAACCGTGCCACTTCCGTCTCCATTCCACAATCCTATCATCTGCCCTAGTCTTACCAGTCTTTCCCTGTGGCGAAAGACAGATGTTGTGCAGGAAGGCGGGTGGGCACTGCTTTCTAACACAGTTCGTCAGATTCTACTTGTAGAACTTTGATTCTGCTGCGATAACAAGTTCTCTGGTACAATCCCCATTTCTACTTCGCAGAATCTTCCCCACTGTGTTACAAGATTGGGACAGATTAGTAAACAGTGTACCAATCTATAAACATCGTACCTTAATACCCACAGCGTCTCGTGGTGGTATATCCAGCCACCCACATCAACTATTTTCTACACCCCAGACTAGCCCAGGGCCCCAACAGTCAGCTGCTACCATAACTCCGTATGGGTTCCAAAGCATGGCCGCCCAGACCCCATAGGTAGTGAGCATGACCTTCCATTGGTTAGGGCATAAGGCCGGACAAACCACGCCCCTTCAAGTTGGCGTTCTCCATACCGCTCAATGCACTCGATCGTTGAACAAAATCTGCCCCTTATGGCAGCGGCCCTATGTCCCAAAGCTCCCCCTTAACTGGTACGTGGCTTGCGAAGCCACCAAGGTGGCCTCCGGCGTAATCAACCCTTGCCCACAAACCCGCTGAAACACTGAGGGGCACCATGTGAAAACAAATCTGACCGTAACCCCACGGGACAACCCATCTGCCAATAGGTTCAATCGTCCCGGTACCCATAATGCCGTCACACCACTGCCGAGCTGCCCCAATCCCAGTTTGCGGGCCAGGGCCGTCAACGTCTAGGACCTAGCCCCGGCCTACCAGTAACATCAGAAACAGCAACCATGCCAACCAAGAGGAGGCCTACTCTGAGCAAGGCTCCCAACACCTCGCCTACATCAAGTATTGCCAAAAGGTTACGTGCACAACAATGCAAAGTCGCCCAACTCGGTCGCGAACTCCGAGTGTCTGCCCCTCTACTGACACACCCCATTTTACCACTGTGTACTGTGATTCCGTAGCCACCACCACCCAGGCATCCACGGACAGGCCCAGGCATTTGCCACCAACCCGGCAACCCCACAAGTGCGACCACTAGGTCAAAACACCAGCAATAACTTTTGACAGGCACTCCTCCGGTGACCCCATTCGAGATTCGCATAACAGGTCCAAATTTTGCCATTAAAGTGGCAGCAGCCTACTACTGTCTACGGAGCACAACAAGCTACCCAGCATTGTTTCCCAATAATCGCTGCATTTTTTGAATCTTGTCAACCGGGTACCGCTGCAGGGTTCCAACCATATGAACCTACGTTTTTGACTGACTTTATCTCCTGCGGCAGCACAAACTGATCCCCCAACAATTCCAACTTCCAGCTTAAACAAATTCCAAGCCTGTGACGTCATCAACTTCCACTTTTTCGTAGTTTAGTTTAGTGGCTTGCAAGATATCCCAAGTTTTGCGTACGTCCCATCCGAATCGTAAATTGCAAACTGTTTTCAAAATTCCAAAATCATCCAGATAAAAAAAAAAATGATCCACCCTGCTTCCATGCGCAAAAATATTCGCTTTACCACAGCTCTGATTTTCATCAATACCGTAAATCGTGTATTAAACGCACAGTTGGACCTAATGCCCACCCCCTAAAAGCTTTAATGTCGAAATCGTGAAATAGTGGATTAAACGCCTCCCCTTAAATTATCATTTTCTACAGCAAAATTAACTAAATGCTATATGCTATGAATAAAGATAGCACTGCTTGCTATGCTTACTGGCCCATTCACCCTCCTTTTGGCTCCTAAGGCCTGGCCCTTCTCCCCTATGCCTCCTCCCTTCTTCACGGCAATTAAAAGGATGTAAAAATTGGCCTTCTAGACATCATGCAAAAGATTGACGTTTCTGTGATGGATGTCCAGAAGGGATAGATGTGCAAAATAGTGGAGCTCAACCCCCCCCTATTTTTGCCATATTTACTACATAAGCCCATGGGCATTTAATACATGATTTGCGGTATACCCGGGGCCAAGTCTAATTCAAAAGTAGCGTGCAAAACTGGTCACTATTCTCAAAAGGTATCAAGCAAACTAGTACACACACACAACACAGTCAGGCAAACATATTAGCAATCAATGTGCATCGCTCTTACTCGCAACGGCGTAAATACACCTGGGAAAGACCGATCTTGGCCATCCACCAACCTGGAGGTAAATCTCCTCATGGGAACGAGTTCAAGGTGCAGTTTCACACCGCAACAACTTACGCAAAACCCATCAGGGTTATTATGTTTCATACTGATCGATCGCCTGCCAAACCTACGGAAATTATAGGGGAAACAAACTCTGTGGGCCCATTTCATACCTGTTCCATTACACTGTGAGCCAACCTCTCACCAATTTTATTGGGGTAATGCTTTCTATCCTTATCAACGTACAATGGTCACGCATAAACCGCAGCCAGTGGCGGCATATCTCCCACGTAGGGAAGCCAACATTAACCTGAACAAGCTCAGGTGACTTACACAAACTGCACCATTTCATTTACACTTCCAGCACACCACGTGCACGTATCGTATTTTTACTAGTCAGGCACACCGCTAGTCTTTGTTGTTTTTCCAAATACTTGCTGCCGCTTATTGCATCTCATTAAGGTGAACTATCGCCCCTAAATCGTCACGTATTTCGCCACCTAACCACTCGTATTCATTCATTGCGCGCCATTCGCATTTTCTTTTCCACAACATCATTCACATCATAAAGCATTCCTGCTTTCAATTGCTCACAAAAAACCGCCTTGCGCCCAGCACGGCTGAGCCTCACGTGCTTATCACCACCATATTCACACTCGTTCCCATCAGAATTTTCTCTATTTTTGCGCAACGCTTCTCATATTACATTATTATTACATGCTCTGCCTATTCCAGTACTTACTCTTTCGTCCGGTATTCACATGGCGACATCGTCCTTACCAAACACCTGACTGGCTGCATCATTCGTTTTCTTCCAGCGCTGTCCAACGCCAACTCAGCTGCCATCTTGTATTACCCTAACACCGGTGAAATAGTTACCCATTTCATACCCTCGAAGCATGTAGCTCCAAGCACCGCTTCATCCTACTGAAAAACATGGCGTCCCTCCAGCTGCCATTCCTTCGACGTAGTTCAAAAGAAAATAAATATCCCCACTAAGTGGTTACGACTGCTCGCGCAAGCGGTAAGCAAAAGAGTAAGACTTGGGGCAGGTGAGAGGATGATGGAATGGAGACGGAAGTGACGCGGACTTTGCATAAAATTCAGCGTCACTAAGAGGAATGATGTGGTTAAAAGCACCGAGGGGTAGGGAAGAGTTCCAAATCTTGTACCACAGTAAGATTCTGCGAAGCAGTAGTTAAGGCAGTAAGCGAGTATTATGGGAACAGCAAAAAAAAAAAGTCATTAAGGCAAATACGCGAGTAGTTAAGAAAACAAGTAAGTATTATGGAAAATGGGCAGTATTTGTAAAGGATCCCACTCACCAAATTAGCAATTATCGTTTAATCAAGGACTTCTCCCTTCTCTCTAAAGATCCTCAAATGGTTTGTCGATGCGGATTTCCTCCAGCAATGCGAAGTTCTTAACACCATCAGCCAATCACAGAGATGGTTTTTTCTGAAGCGTTCCTGCCCCACCAATTTACTCCACGTTTACGACTACATCACAAAGCTTAACAACAACAATAATTTCCCACGAGATAATCAGTTATATGTGACTTGCGATGCTACTTTAGCAACGCAAGATTTGAGATAGGTAGAGTAAACTAAATTTGATATATTTGGGGCTACACAAGATTTGAGATAATTAAGATATACGAATTTGAGAAATCTGTACATCATTGATATAATCGAGAAAAAATAGATTTAAGATACTTGAGCTATACAAGATTTCATCCCCGAATTTATTTGTAAGAATATTGCTAAAAAACAGGGACGTCGGCACAGCTTAGGTGTGGCCAGCCCACTTAATGCTACATGTCTGAGCGATTTCCGGACGGCAATTTTCATGAATGTCACTGCCAGAGAGCTGACGTAATTGGCATGGCTCAACACAGACTAGTGGGATGTCAATGACGCAACATGCATTTACATTAAACAAAAATAATATGTTTCTCATGATGATCGCGCAGTGTCATTACTCTGCCACATAGCTTTAAGTTGGTGACCCTACCGAAACTGTATGTTCAACAGTAACTGGCTAAAAACGTGCTTCTCTTACCTATTATTCCATATGAGGCAAAGTTTTCTAGAGTTCTATTCCATAACAGAAAATATACGGCTTTGGGAGTCGTAATGCACATATACGAGTAACATCTTTTGCGGAAGGGTGCCTAGTAATAAACACAAAAAAAAAAAAAATCAGTCATGCAGGCACATTTTCTGTAGCCAACTTGGTTTTTATGGCAAGAATACCACGTCGATAAATAAGTTGGTGTACAGCTCTAAAGCGGCGTAAAATTAGTCGGTGTATAAGGTAGTCCGTGTTTAAGGAGGTGGTAAATGAGTTGGAGTATAGATGTAAGGCGGCAGAAAATTAGTTGGTGTATAGATTGAAGGAGGCTTCAAATTAATGGACGTGTGCAGCTAAAAAAGTGGCAGATTAGTTGGTGCACAGATCAAAGGAGGTGGTAAATTAGTTGGTGTGTAGGTCTAAGGAGGCGGCAAATTGGTTGTGTATAGATCTAAGCAGGCAGAAAGTTAGCGTTTTAAGTTCGTCGCTCCTCGTTACTACAGAACTTTGTATACCCTTGGTGTTACTTGTGTGTACTGGCCACAGTGAGATCAGATAACATGGCAGCACAGTTATTCATATGTGCAGTGAGCAGTGAAAGTGACAAGTGAGGTGGCTCGACCACTCTTTTGTATCCCTTATACTATCCTTGGGCATGGACCTTAACGAGAGTAAGTGTGCAGTTCTGAGGTTTGGCAGCCAACATCACCAAGCTGACTATCGCCTTAGCCCAGGAACGCCAATGACAGAGAAGAATTCACAACGAGATCTTGGCATCGTCATTGACCGCGACCTGAACTTCTCCAAACACATTCAAGCTGCCGTGGCTAAGGCTTATGGGGCCCTCGCCATCATCCGGACCACCTTCTCAACCCTCCCAAGGAAGACCTTCCTCATGCAGTACCGCAGCAAAGTTCGCAGCATTCTGGAGTATGCAGGCCAAGCATGGTGGATTCGTTTTGAAGAGGACCGTGACAAGCTGGAACGTGTCCAGAGACGTGCCACTAAACTTGTTGTGGGACTCAAAAACGCGTCCTACCCCGACCGGCTTGCTGCCCTCAAGCTCCCAACACTGAATTACCGTCGTATCAGAGGTGATTTGATTTTCACTTACAAGATCCTCAATGGTGAAGATCCTGCGGCCAAGGAATGGTTCACCCTCTCTGCGAGCTCTGCCACTCGGAACAATGGAGCAAAACTCTTTAGGAAGAGATGCAACACGTCCCTTCGCCAAAACACACTTCCTTTCCGTGTGGTTAACACTTGGAACAAACTGCCTCAACATACCATCGAAACAACATCGGTTCTGCAGTTCAAACAGAGGCTGGATACCGTGCTCCCTTCCATCATCGCCCCCTACAGTTATAAAAACTGGTAGCTTCGTGGGTACCCTGGTGTAAAAAGCTCTTTTTGCTTGCTGCTGGGTTTTTTTTTCATATTCATATTCATATTCATATTCCTATATAAGGGGCTAGCACTTGTAATGGTGTTTACTACATGCAAATTATGCTAATATTGTCATTAGCCTATACGTACAGCCATATATTATGCCACATAGGCCTACTACATTCTGCCCCTTGACTATTATTATTATTATTATTATTATTATTATTAACAGAGTATTATTTGAAAACCACAAAGTCTCTGTAAAAGCTAGCTTGCACCGTTTGCACCCCTTTAATTGTGGCACTGGTTTTTTTTGGGGGGTGGGGTGGGGGGTGGGGGGGGGGGGGTGGCCCCCTTAACTGGGGTACTGTTTCAACACTTGCACTGCACCCAGGCCCAGGATGTAGGGTAAATACCCACAATGAATGGTAAAGACAGAAACAAAGTTAAGATGAATTTACTTTTACAAGTATTCCAGGAGCCAGAGGACCCAACATTCACAACATTCGATGGAACAGGGGTCCACACTAAATGCAGTTAAAAAAATTATAGCTGTGGGGTCCAAGATTTCGCCCCTTGCACCCAGGAGTGCTCATCCCTGGATTTTTTAAAACATATTTCTCCCCCCCCCCCCTTCAACTTTAGAAAAAGTTGTATATTTCATAACATGATTCTTTTGGGCACCAACTAATCATGTTATGAAATATACTTTTTTTTAAATTTGGACGAATGGGGGGTTAAAAAATTGAACGAATATAAAAATATGAATACGTTATATGATACACTGTTGACCAGCGAGCAATTATAGTGTGCCATGTCGGAACTTTATGTATTGTAAATTGTATTGGAATTTGAAAATTGTTGAAGCCGACTGGGATTTTAACGCAGTTGGCTTGCTGCAGATGATCTTCTGTATTGTTCATTTTGTGATGATGGTATTGATAAAGATGCAAAACTTGTTTTTATGACTGG
>JAHWFP010043866.1:0-10462 GCA_023313725.1 Lithobius niger | reverse complement strand
AAAAAATCCAACAGCGAAAGACTAATTTTCAACCCCAGACCTCTCAACAAACTAATGTAAAACTCTCATTTTAAGATGGAGATTTGTCTATTCGACAAATCTTTAAACAAAACGAATGGACCATATCATTGGATCTAGAAGACGCTTACCTAAACGTCCCTCTTCACGCATCGGTCCACCACCTCTTTCTGTTCCTGTACGACGGCACACTGCACAGTATAAAAATTCCAAACTCTCCTTTCCAGACTCAACCCAGGACCAAGAATCTTTACTGCAGTCCTAAAGCCCGTCCTAGCACACCTGCATCAAAATCAAACTGCCGCAAGCACCTACCTGGATGATTGGCTCTCAACGCCAAATCCCCAACTCAATTGTATCGCAACCGAAACTTTACCACGTCCCTTCTCACAAGTCCGGGCCTCGGCATCAACCCAAAGAAATCCCGTCTACACCCAGCCCAAGAATTCATTTTCCCACGAGTCTCATTCAATCTCGCATCTGCAACGATCGTGCCTTCACTAGTAGAATCGAAGCAACCCTAGAAGCTTATCGCTCATTTCGCCACACTCTATCAGAAAACAAATCTCTCATCGGAAAATTGGACTCCATGACAAATCTTGTCCCTTACGGCAGATGGATGACCAGACTCTTCTTCACTTCTGAATCGATCACTGGAAAAATATTCACCCATCATCCCCCATGATGAAACCGACAGAGGACAGCTTCCCTTTTGAAAGCCTCCTTTGGTGGTCAAACATCAAAACCCTAACTCACATGGTACCACTTCACAAACCACAACCAGACTTTCACCTTCTGACAGATGCATTGTTGGAGGGTTGGGGTGCCCTCATAAATCAACTAGGAAGTCTCCGGCACCCGGATGAAAGACGAAATGAACCACATCAACATTCTCGAAATAAAAGCGATCCTCAATGCCCTTTCTCATTTTCGATACTTGATCACAGGAAAGAAAGTCCAAATTCAGTCTGACAATACAACAGCTGTCGCCTACATTCAGAAAGAACGTGGAACTCATTGCTGACAATTCCATCACATCACCTCCCAGATCTTCCATCTTTGCATCTCCCTTCACACAACAATCCTTCCTTTCCACATCCCGGGAAGCCACAATGTCATGGCATACACTCTCTCTCTCCAGAAACCCCCCTCAGGAGAATGGTCTCCATCCATCCATCCTCTTCATCCTTTGGGGCAAACCCATGATAAGTCCTATTCGCTATGAGGCACAATGCCAAACTTCCCCAATTCATTAGCCCAGTCCCCAACGACACGGACATTGCATGCTCTGACATTTCCCTGGAAGAACCTTTACGCCTACTTCTTTCCACCCTTCAAGCTTCTTCCAGCCGTCCTGCAAAAAATGCAGGAAACTCAGGGACACTTCCTTTTGATAGCACTAAATTGGCGGGCAGCACCTTGGCTCCCTGAGCTTCTAAACCTCCTCACCGACTTCCCAAGGAGTCTACCAGAAGCTCAAGATATGCTTTCGCTAAGAAAAGGGACTCTGTCCAATCCTAACAACATCGCCCTACACCTACACGGGTGGCTACTATCGTTTAACTCCTCAAAGAGGCAGGAATTTTTTTAAGATGAAGTTTCCCAAATTTCGAGCAAAGTCATCACGGAATCAACAAAATCTATGATTCACTGGAAACGATGGTTTCGCTGGTGTAACGGGAGGACAGTCAATCCAATCAATCCCCCTCTACCAGAACTCCTGAATTTCATTAACAACCTGTTCAAGGATGGGTTAAAAGACTCCACCAGCATAGTTTACAGATCCGCCCTAATTATAATAAAAATAAATAAATACTTGTTGCGAAGCAACAGGTCTGGCAAGGATCGGATACGATCACTAAAAGTCAGCCTAAAAGTGGGACATGGAGGATGCCAACAGTAAAAAGGTAAATGGCAAAAAAATTTAAAGAATAGGGTATAGGAGAACTGACCAAGCTAAAAGATACACAAAAATAAAACTACAATAAAATATTTAAAAAAAATACAAATGATGTCAATACAGGACAGAAGTCTGTTATCATACAATATCAAATAGAATAATAAAGTTGCAAAGATCAAAATGGGCCGAGAATTAAGTAACCGTTAGCAAAAAAATATTTATGGCAATTTCTGTGTGAAGGCCCCACAACCAGTTTAAGTGAATGCCTTCGTGTCCGATAATCACTATGCAGTTCGAAGAATTTTGAATAATCAAAACTGACATGGCATGCAACATAGATCATAAGTCAGATTAACGTCGGCCACGCAGTGATTTTGTAAAGCGCCTTTGGACCGCTTCAATGTGGTTAATATCCCAGACCAGGTATGGGGACAGGACAGGGCTCGCATAAGAACGGGCCGAACGTAAACTTTAAATGCACGTACCATGGTAGTTAGATCACCAGAAGTAAATAACTTTTTAATCCAAGCGACTCGCAGGTTGGCTGCTTTAACAATATGATTGCAATGGAATTCAACCTTCAAATCAGAAGTGAACCATACACCAAGTTTTTTAACAATTCCAGTGCATGGTAAATTCGATCCAGGCAGCAGAGAATAAACAAAGTTAAAATTGAATTTACTTACAGGAAAAATACTACATTTGTTGGGAGCTAAAGGCAGCTGCCGCAATGAAGACCAGTCTGTTAGTTTTGTAGTGGCAGTTGATAAGGCATTGTGGGTGGCAGCATCGACTACTTACACATGCAGATCCACATCATCAGGAAATTTGTTTCAAACAGTGTTTGGTTTTAAACTAATTCCACCTTCAAAGCTGCAAACAACATGCACCTGCTGGAAGACTTCCGAATTTCAACACTAATCAAATCCTTCGAAGTCGAACGTCCTTCGATTTGGCGTACCTTCCCCGACTGGGACCTCTCCATTATTCTGAACTCACTAATGAAGGCTCCCTATGAACTCCTTCAAAATTGCTCTTTAAACCTCCTCACTCGCAATCTTCTTAACTACACTGGCAACAAGTCTTCGATGCAGCAAAGTTCAAGCCCTGTCGACTGACCCAGCATTCTGCTTTACGTCAACTTTTCAGCCATTCATCCAAGACCACGGGCCTCCTTTCATGCCAAAACCCCGAAACCTTGCGAACCATCACAACCAATCGTCATCGTAGCACTCACAAACATAACCAGTGATGAACCCGAACGTCTCCTTTGTCCTGTACATGTCTTACACTGTTACATCAAAAGGACAGAGAACATGGAATTCCGAAAGGAACGCAATCAACTACTCCTCCCCTTCAGGGTTGACTTTGGCGTCACTTTAGTAGCCATGATCGCAAACTGGAGAGTCATCATCAACGCATACGAAGACCTCAACATTGATTGCGCTGACTACAACACCAGGGTGATAGCTCACGAACTAAGGGCGATTTCTGCATCCTTGACATTACACAGCAACATCTCCATCACAGAAATCGTACAAGCGGATTCCTGGAGAAGTTGAACAGTATTCACAAGCCAGTACTTCAGAGAGGTGTCCATTCAAGCTCAAGGACTTGGGACCCATTGTCGGTGCCAGACATGTCGTCCAACTCCCTTAAGCACTGAAAACTGACGCCCAAGACTGATGTCTTAGAAGCAGATGTGCTGAAGCAGAAGCAAGACTCTTCTTTAACAAAAAGACCCTTTTCATGGCCACCACATCTTACGAAAGAGATCCAAATCCTGTTTCATTCTGTTTTCAACAAAGTGCAAAGTTCAGAACTTTTTCCGGGGGTTCCAGCTCATAACCCTGGAGTAACTCGTCAGGTGGTGACCCACCTCCTCCATTGACGAAGTCTCCTGTAAATGTGTAAAATTTACAAGTAATATGTATTTCTGACAAGCAGATAGAACAGTATTTTGCCGACATCGGGGCGGCCAGCTGAAAATTGTTTCTATTGCTTAATAGGAAATATAGATTACCTGTACCAACCCTACCACTCCTCGAGTCACCACCGTGACATATCGAGAGGGAAAAGATGACAGGCCGTTAAAAACATCGTTAACGGAATTTGTTGACATGACAGGCCGTCTCGCCTGGATGCTTTTATAGAGGGTTACGCAGCACGGGTTTCGCATCTAGCTGGCTCGTTACAGCCTAAATCCTCTAGCTAAGGAAAGCATCCTTGGGAAGATTGCAATAAAAGTTACAGATAATGTGCGTTTATTATTAGGCACGAGACAATTTTCAGCCGGCCGCCCTGAGGGCTGGCAAAATACTGTTTCTGACAATTCAGGAATAACATAAACCCTAAGGACGATGTAATCCTGTGCTTCAACACAATCTCTTGGGTTTGAGTGTTTTATTACCACGCTTTCAAAACAAGGCACTACGTTGGAGACGTAGACCAGCTTACTTGAAAAAGCTGTGAACGCAAGGTGCACGTATTCTATTAGGATAAACAAGTGATATTCGAAGTAGCATGTAGAGTCACTTTCTTACTGGCCCGATACAACAGTACTTGTACTAATCCTTGTACTAGTAACTTGGGTAATCCAGCCACTACCAGTCTACTTGTGGTTGAGCGATCATTATGAGAAATTGAAGTATTTTTTTAATTTCTTATGAAAGGATGCATTTTGCAGTGCAAAAGTTGATCAAGTTGGGCAGTGTAATCCGTCTTTTCCTGGAAAAATTGTACCGTCCGACTAACATGAAAATACTAACTATGCAGATTTAAATATTTAATAGTTGCACGTTAGTTGACTGCCGAACAAAGACGGCATATTGCATAAATAACGATAAGAAAATCTTGAACAGAACGAGTGACTTCCTCAGCAAAAACGAAAATTAAAGGAAAGCCAGGTGCAACCCCCCCCGCTATGCCCGGTACAAGGAATAATGCCACAAAGATGGTAAATTCAGGGTTTATTCCAGGGCCATGTGGTCTGTCCTTAGGAGATGTTGTCCAGTGGTTCAATGATGCTCTGATCAGGGCTTCTAGCAGAGTGGCACACTTCAGGAAGAGTTCTTAGCTGGTTAGGGACTAGCTCCCAGAGTGAGGCTGCAAGGGGCTGCAAGGCCTTAAGTACCTAGAGCTGCAGCCAGTACCTGCCACTGGTGGTGCAAGGTACATCCTGTACTATATCCTGGTATCCCATGAGCCATCTCTGCTAGCAGCTACCCCTAGGGGCAGGCAAAGCCAGAGCCATCCTGACCACTGATCTTCAGGGACTGGACCATACATCAAAGTACATAGCATTACTGGAATACATTAATAAAGATATAGAGTATACAGAATACATAGTATGGAGCTATAGCATCAAGGTAAAGAGGCCCACTAAGGCCCTAGCTTAAGGAGTAGGAGGAAGCTGTGGAAACCGTCGTTGCAGAGGTCCCGCCCCCGAAAAGAAGCGCCCTCGCTTCGTCAAGGTAAGTGAAAATTATTCATTAAGCTAAGTTATTTATTCATACAATAATCAAGGTTCTCAGAAATTATTCAAAAATAATACCAAGAAGGTGCGCATTAATAACAAGTTAAAATTAAGGATGCTATGGGGACATTTAAGCTTTTTATCTGCTAATAACTTAATCGTTTGACTGTTCCAGCAGGGTGACATTACTTACCGGTTATAGTAACGTTTTTGTAAGGTCTGGGAAATCTTTGAGTGTCAAAATTCAGACATTATTCCCGTAAAAACCCGCTACGCAAACTTAATTACTTGAACATTTCACGAAAATTATGCAGAAGCAAAAACTATTTTTCAACATTCAAAATACGATCATAATCAATCAGTGCATGCTTGATGCACGAAAATTCACTTGAAAACCGTAACCACTAATCATCGGTTACTATTATAATCAGCTAAGAAAGATCTTACTTTAAAATCTTAATTGTCAAAATCGGTTGTCAAATATCGGTAACAACGCGTGTCAAAAGTGACTAACGCGGCAACAATCAGCTCAGTTTAACTCGAAATAAGCGTTTAACTGCTCACCACTTTCTTTCCCAACTCATTACGTTAGATCTAATCTTAGGCTAGCTTATTGCATTAGGTTCGCTGATGTAAATCCGGTTATTCCAACCAATTCATTACTAAATCATACTACTAACTCAGTCAACCTTCAATCTTAAGCATCCGCAAGACTTTTGTTAAGTAATTATCATTAGGGTTAACACCCGAGTGTCACCAGATTATTTGCATTTAAATGCTATTTCTTTCAGTCTACAAGCAACACCACGATCTGCATGCGAAACTATTTTAGATCTAGCTACTGCTGGCCGAAAGAAGACCAAGAAGAAACAGAGTAACTACTTTCAGATTTAAGTTTAAAATTCTTCGGAATCCGCTTCACTAACTGGGTAACGCTCACCTTCAATCTGCTCACGTAAATTATCTATGTGATAAACATAACGAGAAATAATACCCGTATTAAGATCTTTAAGCTGATAAGCTACAGGACTAAACTTTTTAACAATCTCGTAATTTCCAATATAAATTGGGGCCATTTTTTTCATAAAATAGCGGGATTTGTCACTTTTAGGGTGATTTCGTATGTAAACTTTAGTTCCGACTTCAAATTCTTTACCCGTTTTATTTCTATCCGCCTTTGCAGCACGATGCAACTTAGCTGCTTGACGTTTGCGTACAGCTCTCCTAACTATCGCATGCATGCGTGATGTTTTAAGTTTAAGATGTGTAATGGGTAATTAACCTCGTCCATTTGTACTTTACCGACAGAGGCCTTGGGCATTCGTTAACTCCCTTCCTGTCGCCAACATACTTGGGGTGAAACCCGTCACCGAATCAGTTGCTGAATTTAATGCTGACTGTAGTTGTTTCAAACGTAAATCCCAATTTCTATGACCTGATTTCTCGTCTTGTACGTAAATTGCTAGCGTTTTCGTTAACTTTCATCCACCGCTCAGCTACGCTGACAAATCTAGCCTTGATACGCCATTGAGGCATAAATTCTTCATTATTTGCCCCCACAAATTATTGGAGCTGTCGGAAAAAATTTTCGCTGGTACGCCATGCCGTGAAAACACTTCATCAATGAGTGCCTTTGCTATAGTTTTAGCTTCAGCATTTCTTAGGGGAATTAACTCAACCCAATGACTCCACTTATCAAGCACCACTAAGATGTTAAGTAAAACCGTTTGTACTCCATACCAGTGGGCCTTTCAGGTCAAAAACAATACTCTCCCATGCTTCCTTTTCAGTTACTATCATCATTTTAGCCTTTTTACGAGTCTGCTGCACCTTATGAACCTGACAAACTTTACACGTCTTTACGTAATTAATTTGAAATCAACTTTGACGCGCTCAACCATGTGTACAAATAAAATATGCGTTTTATCGTTTTGTAAACACCCATATGAGGACCTGTAAACGTATCGTGTACTAGCTGAATGATTTTCTTTTGCAGCGAACGGGGCACCAGAATTTTTAAATTTGGCACATCAATAACATCTTTATTTACAGCCACATAAATTATTCCGTCACTCACAATTGACTTTGGCTGGTATTTCAGCACAAATCTATGAACTGAAGGTGAATCATACCTTATTTCCTTCTTTTTTCCCTCCAACGCTAACTTTAATGCTAACGTGTACTTTTAACGTTTCTACTCTAATCTGATCAACAATGATCTGATTACACAAACAATCGTTGTTAAAAACATAACAATTCTGACCCGTTCGTTCATCCATAGCTGGTACCAAGATTGGATTAGTGATAGGAGTAAAGTCTCTCTCAGATTCGTATCGTCTAGACAATACATCCACGATGCGATTTTGTGCACCTGGTACGAAGCAGATCTTAGCGTCCAACTGAAATAACTCCACAAGCCACTTCGCTAAGTGTCCCATTGGTGAGCTTACCTTCGATACAACCGAAAGTCCTCTGTGGTCGCTAAAAATTGTTATTACACCGCCTTCAATGTATCTACGCCACTTACGTACAGGGCTGGAAAAAGTTCCGTATCCTGGTATCTAGGATACAGGGAAAGTTGAGATGTTAGTGGGAAGCTTACAAGTTTTAAAAAATCCTTGCCTGCATTTCCGTTGCCTAGCCATCCACCCATCATCCCTTTTCCCACAAATGGTCTCATTTCTGCAGTTTCAGAATTTTAAAAGCTACTTGCTTGTAACAGCAAGTGATTAGCTGAAATGGTTTACATTTCGTTTAAAAGCAAAAAGAAGCTGCAACGTTAGTCGTTTAGAGCATAGGCAACGGTTACTGTCCCTCCCCGCTACTGTAGTGGGGCCCTCTCTCAGGCTGGCAGGCACAACCTGAGAGAGGGAGGGGGGGGGGGGGGGGGGGGTGGATAGCGCTACTGGTTAGTGTAATCTAATGCATGGTCCAATTATAATGATTCAAAACGATTTTGGAAAACTGGCACAAATGTCTTCGAGGTTGTAGGAATGATCAGAACTTTGAAAGGTTCCGTCTATTGACAGAAAAGTTCTGTTTGCTGTTGACAGTACGAAATTTTTTAAAGCAAAAACTGCTAATCAAAATTTTGAATATCCTATACAAGTTGGATTTCATTTTGCGTCGCAGTTTAGCTCATCAATTTTTGTGTGCCAGATATTACCGCTATTATGTTCTATTGGGCGGGAAATTTAACATCGAATACCGGGAAGCTTGGAACTTTTTCCACCCCTGCTTACGTACTACCCAAATAATACTCATCAATTCCTTTTCACTATTAGAAAATCTCTGTTCTGCAACTGTCAAACGTCTAGAGATTATATCTATAGTTTTCTTCTCCTTAGTGAGTGGATCGACCCGATATAAAATCGTTCCAGCCCCAGAGAAAGATGCGTCCGCCATAATTATCCAAGGCTGATTATAATCAGGCGATGCCAATAAGGGACCGTCTACTAACATTTTCTTGATTTTCTGGTAAGCTTGTTTCTGCCTCGCTTCCCAGACGAATTTCAGAGTTTTACCCTTCAGCACTGAAAAAAGAGGCGCTGCAATCGCCGAATATGACACCACGAATCTACAGAAAAACCCGCCAAATTTCCGGAGCTCATTAAAGCTTTTGGGGCGTGGCCAATTCTCCAGAATTTCTTTCTTACTAGGATTCGGCAAAACACCATCACTTGTAACCTTATAACCTAATAGGGTTATTTCTTGCGTACAAAAGTCTTCTTTATGTTTATTTTAAATCCTTCACGACCCAAAATCATTAGGGTGTCTTCGATCGCCATCAAATGCAATCGGAATTCCTGTGACATAATCGAGATATCATCGAAATAGCTCTGTACGTTCAGATAATGTAGAGGGGCGAGCATTCGTGAAACTGAGGCACAGAAGAATGCTGGTGCTTGCTTGACACCAAACATGATTTTGAGAGGCGTAAAATTTCCGAACGGGGTGCAAAAGATGACACCTCACCTGCTCGTTTCGTCACCCCTACCTGCCAGTATGCTTCGGTTAGGTCAAATAATGTCAGATACTTGCTCTTAGGGCACCTCTGCACCATATCAATTCTAGGGTTAGGACAATTTTCCATCTTGCTTATCTCATTCAGTTTTTTGTATGCTATCACAAAGCGCGTGGTGTTATTCTTCTTGGGAATGATAAACGCCGGAAAACACCATGCACTCGTGCTGGGGACGATAACCCCAAGCTCCAGCATCCGATCTACATGCTAACGTAATTGCAACTCTTTAAACTTCGAAACTGGATAGGGCTTTAACGCAATTGGTGGGTGATCAACAACATCAATATCCATAACTGGACTTATTAAACCAATTCTCGAACTGAAAACAATTCTATATTTCATTAATACCTTAAACAACTGTTCTTTTTCGTCATCTGTCAAAACGTCACTCTCATTTACTTTATTACAAATGTCTTGCTCTGTGGCACAAAACTCGTCTGGTTCTATGGGTGTAGCAGTTGCCTGGGACTGATGGACTTCGTTTACACCCGGCTCCCGATTCAGTTTGAAGATTCTCGAAGGTTTATTCGAGTGTTCGACGCGAAATTTGGCTGTAAACCCGTTGACTGCTGAAAATCTACGCCAAGGATTACCGGCTGGATTGTGTTCTCCATGAAGATCAGTGGAAAAGTTACGGTTCGTTGCGCAATCTGAAACGTAGCCAAAACGAAACCCGGACACTCAACGAAACGAGTATCGGCAACTCTAACCCGATAAGGCCGTTGCCCGTTGCGTGAATTCACATCCCATTTTTAACAAGTCATCATTTAGTGAAATATTCACGTAGGACATTGTACTGCCACTATCGAGTATGGCGTCTGCATATTCTTTACCAAATTTAAGTGAAAAATAAGCAGAACGGTGCTGTTGTAGGCTCAACAAGATCGCCTAGACAATTTCTGTTAGGAATTGGTCGGTTTTGAAAAGAAGATACGCCATTTCCAGCCTCACCGACTAAAACTGGATGGCAAAAAATCTGACCATTTTACTTTGAGTTCTAGAAATATCGAGTAAACAAATGACGCTCAAACTCAAAAATGTCAAT
>JAHWFP010043863.1:64344-104092 GCA_023313725.1 Lithobius niger | reverse complement strand
TCGCACTAATACGTGTAAAAGAAGCTGCAGCTTGTTTTTTGGGTCGCTGGAGATTCTTTTACACGTATTAGTGCGACGCTGATAGCTTACATGTCATTTTCTAATATCTGTTCCTTTAGGGCTTTAAGTTTTTTAAGGCTTACATCCGTATTTTATACGCTTAAGCGTTTTTTTAATACTAATTAGTCATTTCAGACAGTATTTATTATTGTAAACATATCAACGTCTAATCCATACATCATACAATTATACTCTTAGGTTACTTACAATAGTGACAGTTGTAATTACTAGCCAATCTCTAAGCGTAAGCTGTATGGGCCCAGGTTTTGTATTTTGTGAATATCCACTAAAGTAATGCAACTGTTAACGTGCCTTTAAATAATCAATTGGCATAATTAGTTATACACACTTACAACCCCTTTTTTGTTCCACCCAAACACGTTCACAATTTAATGAGTGAAACAACATAACATTTTTTTGCAATAAATCTACAAATTTTACCTTCAGCTTGCTGAGCGAGATTAAACTGCAGAAATTCTATAGATTTCATCTTCAGCTTTTCAGCCAATCAACATACTTTGAAAAAGTTATAATTTCAATAGTCCTAACTTCCTTTTCAAAACATGTTGACAGGCTGAAAAGTTCTTTAGAAAGTACAAAAAAAGTACAAATAAACAACTATCTGTAGATAAAAGTTAACCCTTTAAGAACGGCAGTCTTTCTGAATTTGGTTATACTCGGGCTAGCAGATAGTAGAAAAAAAAAGCTGGCTTATATAAATAAATCGTCTCACACCCTGGAAATGGAGGAAAGAAGTTTGCGTCATTTTTTCAGAGGCTTTTATATCCCTTTTTTAGTTTTAGTAGCAGCTGTGAAATAAAAATGTAATAAAAAACAACGTAAAGTTGTGTTGTGGTATTTTTTATTAAAATTTCAAAACTATTACAGACAACTTTAAAAAATGAAGTAAGTTTGGGCATGGCGTGTGCTGTCAATATTTCTAATTAAAATATTAATTTCTGACTTGCACCAAAAAAATCACGATCAACAATATATTAATTACCATAAAAAGTGATAATAATGATTTCCTACCTCCAAACGCAGTCATTTGTTATCATATATAAATTGTCGTGACTGTTAAACATCTTGAAGCGCCACTCACGTTTCCGTAATTTGTATACAGTTTGGCCGCTCGGCTGATATCGAGGCTCCGGGACAAACGTGGTCAAAACTTAACGGAGGATTTCTTTCGTAGTAGGGAAACTGTCCTATAAAATTTCATTTGCTATCAACCACAAGGTATTGCAATCCTAAAACGTTGCTGCAGCAACAGTTAAAATACGTTTAGATAAGCTTTTTTAATTTTGGGGGAAAGATGCACTACACGATTGTTACTCCGTATTTAGCGCTGTGCTGTTAAGCCTATTTTTTAGGCGATCAGAATCGTAATAACTACTTAAAATTGAAATTTGCGCTGAAAATTACTTCCTTTGGCTCCTCAATATGGTCAGCATGGCAGTGGGCCGTTCGAATTTCTTCATCTTTATCCATAAAAATCCAATCCTCCGAATCCATAATAACCTAATCCTTGTATGAAAATATTCACATTTACAAATTTTCAAACTTTCCATCGCGGACGCATTTTCGGGGGCTCCTGTTCTGCAGGGAATGGGCGCTTTTCTGGCATACCCGTCCTTAAAGGGTTAATAACGTGATAACTTGTATAATCTAACATATTTTCTATTATGGAGTGTTATTGCATACATTTTCGTAAAATTTGAAAGTAAACCACGATTCGTTTCTGACAAGCTCTGAGAATGAACAATAACTACAGAAATTCTGAAGATTTTATCTTCGGCTGGCAGTTTACAACATTGGCAGAAATTATGCAGATTTTATTTTTACCCAGCTGACAGTGAACAGGAGACTGTAGAAATTCTCCAGATTTTATATTCGGGTTGCTGAGAGTGAACAACATCTGCAGAATTTCTGCAGTCTGTTGTTCAGACTCAGCAAAGTGAATATAAAATCTGCAGATTTTACCTTCAGCTTCTGAGAATGAACATAAACTGCAGAAATTCTGCAGATTTTATATTCACTTGCTGAGAGTGCACAACAAACTGCAGAAACTCTGCAGATTTGAACTTTGCTTGCTGAGAGTGAACTGCAGATAATCTGCAGATTTTTCTTCACTTACTAAGAACTGCAGAAATTCTGCAGATTTTATCTTCTATTGCTGAAAGTGAACAACAAACTGCACAAAGTCTGCATATTTTATCTTCACTTGCAGAGAGGTGAAGAAGATTTTAGATTCGATTGCTGAAAGTGAACAGCAAACTGCAGAAAATCTACAAATTTTATCTTCACTTTGCTGAGACTGAACAACAGACTGCAGAAATTCTGCAAAATTCTGAGGTTTTTCTGTATCCTTTAATTTTCTGCAGAATATTTTTAGCTGGGCTTTTAAGTTAATTTTTAGTAAGAATTGGAAAAGTGAAGCCATTAGCCTAAAATTGCTAGCCTATATCCAATATTTTATAGGGTTAAAACATTACAAGGCTTCAGGTACCTATATTTTTTTTTTGCGAATGTTTTTCATGTTGCGTGATGGTACTGTATATTGATTTCACGAAATACGTCAGTAGATTTTAAGTTAGGATAACATTTGTTTGAAATGACCAGAGGGAACACGGGCTACGAGACCACTAGTGCGTAGGCTGTTAGTAAAGCGAAGGATGATACGCAAATCAGATTATTCTTGCGTATTTCCAAGTATTCCATCACTTCGTATCTGACGAATTTCCCAGTAAAATGAATCAGAAACTGTGAGGAATGTAATAACAACTCAAGACGTAATTCACCTTCACCAATTAACTTGCCTGTTCCACAGAAAATTCTGTTCATTGTGTCCTATTAACAAGTACGGAAGTAGGAGAAAATATTTCCAGGTTGTTCAATGAATCGATGTTGACCCAACAAATTGCTCAAAGTTTTCAAATAGTAATGAATCGCATTTGCAATTATTGCAACTTACTAGCAAAACACAGTTGGATTTCTTACGCCACAGTCATGTTCTCCAGTAGTTTTTGAGCTGTTTTAGTTAATGTTGATCATTAACACTCAGGACCTTTGAATGATGTCATAGTCGCCAAAAAGGCTCTTTTATCATTATCCGAAAATTCTGATTTGGACGTGTTTCAGATTTTTCTAATGTATGATACTACCCTAGGAAACAAGAAGCATCTCTCTGAGATATTGAGTTTATAGCTACCGCAAGCAACAAATGTATTGGTTTTGTTGCTAAATTAATAGCTGCTAATCTCCCAACAAAATAATTATTCATAGTTTTGCCATGATTTAACTACGATGAAACATACAAGTTGGACAGTTCTACCACGGTTTAACTTATGCTTGTGCCTTCAGCTTGATTAAGGCGTAACCGATAGTTAACGTACAGTAAAGCTAAGTTTACGTCAACATATAACAAAACGGTAGTGTAGCTCTGGTCACACAGTAGTGTAGCTTGCTTAATACCCTAGATGAACTACAAACCTCAGTTGAGTTATAACATTATAAGACGTGTATGTAAACATTGGGAGCTAAAGCATAAAAGTAATGTGCCCCACAGGGAAGCATTAAAGCAAAGTCTAGATAACAACTCTGGGGGAAAATTAGTTTTTTTTCCACAGGACATAAAAACGACATGTGCAGTAACCACACAAGCTCAACCTCGACAGAGGGTAGAAACGTGATTAGACACAAAAGGGAACGATAACGTCCTGGAAAGGGAAGTTAAAGTTAGTTGCATTCATTTTCTTACCACGACGCAGACCATCGCATTAGTTTTAACTCGTTCAATAAGTGTAGCTTTTTAGTGTAAACTTAATATTAGCCACCTTCAACGCATTTTTTTACCCAACGAAATTCTGCTGTTATAATCACCTATCACTTGCTGAAATATATTATTTCTCTCCGTATGTATTCTATCTACCCCACAACAAAACTTATTGAGGATTCGCGCCAAGCTTTTCGGCCGAGTGAAATCGTGATATCAAATACCAAGCTCTTTCGCTAAGCTAATCCCACCGAGTAATAGTTCGAAGGTTAAATGGAATATATGAAAATATATTAAACATATGAAACACACGAAAAATATGAAAATATGCGCAATTTTCAATTATTTCATTTAACGTTTGAAGTCTTAATGGTGTGATTAGCTTGGCGAAAGAGCTTGGCATTTGACATCACGTCTTCGCACATCCACAGCTTGGTGGGAATCCTTAACAAGTTTTGTTTTGGGATAGGTATCGTATCTTTTTGGTCCAAATTGATGAAATCCTCTTTTTCTTAGCAATTATGAGTTGGAAACGCCAATATAGTTTTTTTTTGGGGGGGGGGCGGCTTTGATTCATTTTCAGGACAGCAGTCGCCCTTTTACATATGATTACATATGATTACATATTTACATATGATTTTATGATATGGATCAAATAAATGCCAAGAACTCGCTCAGGTCAAATATCAGAAAGCAAACTCACCCATCGAAAGAATCATTACAGAAATATAAAGATTGTAAGACTAAGATTAAAAGGGAAATTTATACGGGTAAGCAAGACTATTACAATACGTTTTTCAGGGCGAACTCAAATAATAGTTCCAAAATATGGGATAAAATAAATTCAATGACTGGGGAAAAAAATGAGAAGTGCAACATTGACGAACATTTAAAAAAAGCTTTCCCAAACTTGGATACCAAAACTGTATGTAACAATTTTGTAAAAAACTTTACTCAACAAGTACCCTTGCTTAAAAAAACTAAAAAAAAAATGGTACAATATTAAGCAATAAATTTTTATGCAAAAATCCTACTAAAGCATACTTTGACAAAACCATCCAAGTGACAACACCTTCGGTATATGATATAATGAAAATTTTAAATACACTTAAAGTAAAGAAGTCGACTGAACACGATGGTTTTTTAATTGAGCACTTTTTAAAAACAAAAGAAAAAACAAGCAAATTTTTGATATACCTGATTAACTCAATAATTGAACATGAAACTTGGCCTGACAAGCTAAAAATGCAAATTTTGAGACCAGTTTATAAGAAAGGTGCTAAAACTGATACAGGCAACTATCGTCCAATTGCACTGCTCCCGACACTAAACAAGATTGTGGAACTTTTCTTTGTTGACTGTATTGAAAAATTCTTAAATAGATTCAAACTCCTAAATAAAAATCAATTTGGTTATCAAAAAGGAAAAGGAATATTGGATGCCCTAAATAGGATTAATGACAAAATTACGAGTGCACTTAACGATGGCAAATACACAGGTTTAATTCTGATAGATCTGCAGAAGGCATTCGACACCCTTGACAAAGAAATTCTTTGTAAAAAAATCGCAAAAATGGGTATCAGAGGCAAAATGTTGAACATTATAAATAGTTATTTGACAAACAGAAAGTGTAGCGTTAAAATTAATGATGAACTTAGTGAATGGAAAGCTGTGACGTATGGTGTCCCGCAGGGATCAAATCTCGGTCCACGACTTTTTTTGTTATATTTAAATGATATCGACAATGTAAGTTGGAATACTTTCATTACAATTTTTGCAGATGACATATGCATGCTATCTATTAATGAAAGTTTTAAATTAATGATTAAAAACTTGCAAGAAGACTTTGATTCTATAAATGGTTATTTCAACGAAAATGAGTTATACATCAGTAATGAGAAGACATATTTTATGAATATTGTCACATCACATATGGAAAACGATCATTGTGAAATAAAAGCTCACAGTAACTCTTGTGTCATAAGCGATTGTAAATGCAGTTTGATCAAAAATGTTGAGGAAGCTAGATATCTTGGAATTGTTGTCGATAAAAAATGGAAGTTTTACAAACACATCGAAAATTTGATTGTTAAAATCAGACAGATTATTCCTGCTTTATATTACGTTAAAGGCCATATTAGTTTGAAGACAAAACGTACACTTTTTGACGCTTGGGTAATGTCACACTTGAGATACGCTTGTACTATTTATGGTTCTACCACAAATGGAATTCTGCAAAAACTACAGAAAGTTCAAAACAAAGCTGTAAAAGTTCTTTTTAATACTCATGAAAATAAGACATCTAAGGAATTGTATACATTAAATAGTATTCAAACATGTAAACAAATTATGGAATGCGAGATCTTGACTGAGAATTATTACGGTATTGAGTTTAAGAATTAAATCAAAAGGAATGTACGATCACCACAAAATTGGATGACAGTACCTACATGGAGAAACTCATATGGAAAGAGAAATCGGTCTTACGTCATACCATCATTGTTTAACAAACTTCCAAGAAACCTAAGAGATCTTCGTAGCCCTTATATAATGAAAAAAGAAATAAAGAAATGGGTCTTAAATAAATGAAGTTGAACAGCCGTCACGCAAATATTTTAATTTTGTTATTGATTTTAATCTGCGAAACTATATTTAATTTACATTTTTTTTAAATTGAATTCTTTTGCACTGGTTGTGTTGTATTCAGATGATTTTTTTGATTGTACGTACATTTTACCAATCCTTAGAAATAATTTAAATAATTTTTAAAATGTAAACATGTATATATTTTATCCTCACAATGACTTCTATACGTGATGTGTATTAAACTAGTTTTATTAGATAATAATTTGAAAATATTTAAATGTAATAATACTTTGTTTTAACCTGTTTTTGTCAAAGAATTTTTAAATGTAATTGATTGTTTTATGTTGTGTGACTGGCATATACATGCTCAATGTTGAGTTTCATGCCATTTATCACTTAATAAATAATTAGTACTTGTTATTAGTATAGTACCGTATCTCGTCTAAACAGTTTCTGTTTTCTTATCGGTATTGCTTTGAATTACGGTCTCTATTTTTTTGTGGAGGGGGGGGCACTTTACTTCCCTTACCTTAAGCATTAATGAGTTAGTTTTGGTTTTGCTAATTCGTGAAACATTGGCATACAACACAGTTTAGTTTAGCTTGTTTCAATGTATTGTATCTTTATCAGTGACGGTTTGTTGGAAACACTTTATCAAGATACACGCCATCTTGCCGCCCGCCAAGGTAAACGATAACATCGAGATAAAATAGATTATATGAGTATGGCGACCACTAGGACACGTTGTGTCTTTACAGCTAAGGAAGTTTGGTTGTTTTCAGATATCTGAGTTTAAATAACAATGCGACTGAAAAGGCTGAAACTTGTTTGATCGGGAGACTTTGGATGCCTGACAACATAAAAGTCATATATTAATGAAACAGCTTACCGTTTTTCTTGTTGAAAAAATGACGTGAATAACGTTGATATTTGCCTAATTACTAATTGTTACTGGCTACTAGTTACTAGAAACGCCTTTTTTGTGTCGCGAAAAAAAATTGGTCCATGCGGTGAATAAAGCTAGTTATTAGCTCATTTTACAGGTATTACCCTGTAGGTGTGCATTTTCCATGTAGACGTTTCTAATTACTCTAGTGGTTCAGGGGTTAGGGAGTTGTAAACTAACAGAATGATTGTTTTACATTGTTTTGAAACATAGTTATTATGCAATATGCCAATCAGCACCCGCCAGCTGCCAACGTAGACGAAGATAAAATATTTGTTTCCAGCAAACCATAATTGAAAAAGATACAAAACATTAAAATAAAATAAACTAAACTGCGTGGTATGTAAAAGCAACAAAATTAACATAACAAAAACGAACTCGTTTAATTCTTAAGGTGACGGAAGTAAAGCCACCTACACCCCCACCCCCACCCCTAAAAAATAGAAAGGGGCCGTAAACCAAAACAATACCGTTAACGAAAACAGCAACTGTTTAAAGGAGATAAGGTCCTATACTAATAATAAATACTCATCACATGAAAAAAGGTGACTGCTGTCCTCAAAATGAAACGAAAGTAATACAAAATTAAATGGACCAGAAAACTAGATTGACGTTTCCATCTCATAATTTCTATGAAAAAAAATGGATTCATCAACTTGGACCAAATAGAATGACTTGTGAGCGACAGTTTAGGCTTGTAGCACTTTCAGCAAGAATGTGTTGGTCATCAGGCTCACGGAGGCTGGGTGTACGGGAGATATAGGAGCGTGGGAGGCCTGTGGGAGGGGGGTTCCATAGCTAGTGCGATTTGTATTGATAAGAATGACTTGTGTACCAAATTTCAAGCTTTTCGATTGATGTGCGTGATTTTGTTACTTAACAGCTGTACTAGTGAGAGCAAAGAGTCCCAACAACATCGATAACAACAACAACAACAAATGGCCATGCTGTAGGAGCCAAATAGATCGATTTTTGTCAATAACATTTTTAATGCAGGAAATAGTTATACCACGACCCCAAACACTGAATTTCATTGGTCAATGTAAATTCTGGGGAAACTATAGTCTTTCAAAATTTTACATTTCCCAACAAGAATAGCAATAGTAGTCATTACTGTAGTCACATTGAAATAGTGTTCAAAAGGACCTGCCTCTTGTTGATACTTACATTTTCAACTACAGTTATTGAAAATAGGTTCATTGGTTTGAACTCAAGGTGAGAGCAAAATTTTCTCCAACAACAAGAACAACTACAAGAACCACAACCATATTGTTGCCACATCAAAATTGCATTCAAACGGCACTACTCACATATGCATTCCTATGTTTTAAACTATAACACTTGAAAATTGGTTTATTGGCTCGATCTCCAGGTGAGGGCAAACAGTCACAAAAAGAAGAAGAAGAACAACAACAACAACAAACGTCATACTGTCGACGCCGAGTGGTTCGATTGTCGTCATTAAAATTTGTAATGCAGTGAAATAGCTATGACACGACCCCAAATACCAAATTACGTTAGTCTATGTTAATTCTGGGTGAAACTATAGAAATTCACAGTTTGGTGTATAACATAGCAAATGGTTTGGCTTACATAAGTACTGCTCCCGCGGCGGTCCTTGATACCAAGATACATATTTAAGGTAAAGATACTTGTGTAGATTTATTTCTCAACATCGAAAACACATTGCTGATTGTATAATATTAACTTTAGATTTATTTCAGTTAATTCCTTTGCACTTAAAAACATGTAACTTGTAAACAGCCTAATCATTGTCCTTTATTGGCTACACAGTTGGTTTTACTAAATTATTGTAAAAATATTTAAATCTTATTTGTTAGACTTCCTAAAAATATATTCATTAAACAATAATGTACGATCGATGCATTGATAATTACACGGTGTTAAGTGGTGTAACCATGGTATAATATTGGATACCTACGGCTTTAAATAACTATAGTTGTATTATGTTAGTTGAATTTTATCTTGCTTAACCTTGGGTGTACAGTGTTCTGAACAGCAATGTTGTAATCATTGTCTAAGATTGACTGTATATCCACCCAAAACCAAAACTGGTATAAGAGAAGCCGCCAAATTTTCAAAAAGGGTCGGCCTTTGAAAGTAGGGTTATCATTCAACGAGGGAAAGGCTGCCAAGGTAAACCGTATTAGCCAAGTTAATCGCACCGACTAACAGTTCGAAAGTTAAATGAAAACTAGAAGATTGCTACTTGCGGTAGCAATCTTCAAGGTTTCATTTAACGTCCAAAGTATTATTCTGTGCGATTAACTGTGCGACTCAATTCGTGCTGCACGTCCATCATCTAAGATATCTGTAATTGGTCTTTTTCCACGACTTGGTCAACAACATAAGGAGGTTGATAAATGCATCGCTCATACAAATGTGTTGCTCCGAAAGATGTGCATAAATCGAAACTTCAATTTTGTGTCACTCGATAGTGAAATCTGTGCTGACCGCACACTCATGGCACGTGACGGCATCCACTTGACTAGCCGAGGAAGGGAAATTTTGCAGTGCGAACTCATAAATCTACACACACCATCGGAAAACCAACAAATCTAGTTGGGAACACTCCCATTGCATTAAATGTACATCTAAACCATCCCATTTCTGTGGGAGAACTCTGCTGTGTCTCACTGAATGCTAGAAGTTTGGTTAGAAATATGGGTAGTTTTCAAGCACTTCTGTCGAGGGCCTTTTTTGACTTGGTTTTCGTGGTGGAATCATGGCTACATGAGGGGGGGGGATGAGGCTTAATGGCGCGTTGACAGCTTGGTCATTAGCGCCAACCTCAGTCACAGTGCAGTGGTCTGGGTTGCCACTGCACCACACATTACAGAGATATTATTCAAACCCCTAATCTAAATCTTGTCATACATCTGTACCTCCTGCAAAAATTGAAAAACACCGGACAGGAGGACAGATTTATCGCCCAATTGACGCACAATGTCATGCGGAAGATGGAAACGACGACGAAAACCATCAAGATGGCAACAATCAACAAGGAAGTGCCGGACCGTAAGTGGCCGCTGACACCAATAACATTCAGGAGGGTCAACCCCCGCAAAAGGAAACAGTGAGTAAGTCGAGTGTGACCAATGCGCAAACGGGCCAACACCACCTCCTCACGGCGACCCTCCTCATGAGGGTATTACCGATGCAATGATTGTGGGTAAATTTAAATATGGAGTGGTGAGGTTGGACCGCGGATCCCGTAGTGGTGGGCTGCTGATATTGCATAAGCTAAATATACCAGTGGCAGTTGCTTCTGTGGCTGAAGGTGTTGATGGAATCTCTATCGTTTTGCCTACAAAAAAATTAACTTTGTTCTCTGTTATTTACCTGATAGCTATGTACATTCGCTTATTGCTAAATTAGGTGCGTATATTGTAAATTCGTTCAAACTTAATTACTCAAATATCTTGCTCGGCGATTTTAATCTGTCCACCGTTGATTGGTTACGTTGTTCAGCAAGCGATAATCACCACCGTTTCTTCCTTGAACAGATTGCACCTCTTGGGTTGGACCAACTGGTAGATGTTCCTACACGTGGTCCTAACATTCTCGACCTGGTATTCTCTCAAGATGATCGTTTGATTTACGATGTATCTGTGTTGGAGCATCTGGGAAATAGTGACCTTAACATGGTAACCTTCCGTGTCCATTGCACGTTTTCATCTGACAGTGGCTGGATTGGAGGGTTGATTAGTCGCATAAATTTCGAACTGTTAAATTCTACTTTATCGACACTCGACTGGGATAAACAAATTTTTGATATCCATCTCCATGTCGACCAGGCTTGGGACTGTTTCCATCGAATCTTGAGCAATCACGTAAATTACTGTAGGCGACCCGGTCGTCGGAAGAGCTTTGTGCCCAACCAATTCCCAGTCAACATCATGAAACTACGTAATACTAAGCTGAAGCTTTGGAAACGCTACAAAGTTGATCGGAATACCGATTCCCTTTCAGCCTATAACGAATGTCGCAGACAGTACTCTTCCTTAGTGGAGGCTTGGCACTGTAAACGCGAATCTACTGCTCGTACCCTACCGCCATTTAAAAGTGGGGACATTTACATTACGGAAAACCGAGACAAAGCTGAAGCATTGAGTGCTGTTTTCGCATCTAATGGTATAAAGGACGATGATGCTATCCTCATTCCAGACACCATGTTAAGAACTGCCGCTGTTCAGTGTCCAGCGGTAGCTTTCGAACCAAGTTCAATTAAACATATTATCACAAAATTAAAACCAAGCCATGCACGTGGACCCGATGGCTTTTCCTCCTTCTTTTACAAACAAATAGCTGCCGAGATTTGCTACCCACTTTCAAAACTTTTCAAACTTTCTTTCGACTTGGGGCATCTCCCTTCTGTGTGGCGCTCGGCCCTAGTTGTACCAGTTTTCAAGAAAGGTACTCCATCGGACGTCAATAATTATCGCCCTATTGCTCTGACATCAGTTGCGTGTAAAATTATGGAATCGATTATTCGCAATCATATTCTGTCTTTTTTACAAGACGCTGCTCTCATCCACCCAGACCAGTTTGGTTTTATGCCGGGCCGCTCATCAACACATCAGCTCCTGCTAGTGCTTGAACACTGGACAAATTCTCTTGACATTGGTGTCCCGTCTGATACCATCTATTTTGACTTCAAGAAAGCTTTTGAGTCGGTTGTCCACCGCAAATTGCTTTTTAAACTCCACACGTGTGGTATTGGTGGTGATCTTTGCAAATGGATCTCGGCATTCTTAAACAATCGCACACAACAAGTACTTGTTGAGGATTCTTTGTCGTCTAGCACATGTATTACTTGTGGTGTTCCCCAAGGCTCAGTCCTGGGCCCACTACATTTTGTAATTTATCTTAACGATCTTAATTGTGACAATAATTGTACTTATGGTCTAAAATTCGCTGACGACCTTAAATTGGGTTCGACCATTCTATCTACTGAACACACCCTGTCACTAGAGACAGGAATTGACTTGGTCTCAAAATGGGCCACTACTTGGCAGCTACCTTTATCTATTCCCAAATGCCACTCGTTCCACGTTGGCCTACAAAATCTTCATCACATCTATCACTTGGGTGGTACGATTTTACCGTCGGTGTCTGAGGTACGAGATTTGGGCATCTGGTTCACTACTGATCTAAAATCGTCTCTCCATTCTCAGAAAATTGTATCATTGGCTTTTCGTCGACTCGCAATTGTAAACAGGTGTTTCACCTCTGGAAATTTGCATATTAAGGTCTGGGCTTTCAAAGTGTTTGTGCGTCCACTACTGGAGTATGCGACTCCGGTGTGGTCCCCTTACCTATTAAAAGATATTGAGCTGGTCGAATCGGTCCAGCGTCGCTTTACTAAGAGATTGCCTGGTCTGCGTGATTTTTCACCTGAAGCCCGCCTGGAGCTCGTGGGACTTGAATCATTGGAACTCCGTAGGCTCAAATTTGACCTTATTCTTACCTACAAAATACGTGGGCTTCTTATCCGTGGATTTGCCCTTTTTTGATTTTTGTCCTATGAAATCGACTCGGGGCCACTCCTGGAAGCTGTCTGTCCAAAGTTCTCGTCTGGACTGTCGAAAGAATTTTTTTGCTGTTCGTGTGATTCCTGTTTGGAACTCCCTGACTGAGGAGGCAGTCTCGATGAAAACTGTGTCTGGGTTCCGTCGTGTATTGGACAAGTTACCTCTTAACCATTTTCTAAAGCGTCGACCATAATTTTTTTTCCTATCCTTCCTTGCCTTCCAGACAAATTACAAGCTTAGTATCAGTGGCTCACCACCCTTCCAGGTCCTGCCCACTCTCTGAGGGGAAAATATTATTATTATTATTATATACATCTTTTTAAATTGTAAATAGCTTTAGTTTTACTTCCCACTTCAGTTTTTAACTTTCATTACACCAGTTTCATGCATTCCATTGTTTTATTATTTTTATTATCTTTATGAAGATTGACAATTGGTATTGGCCAAGCTTTAAACTACGATGCATTATTTTATTATTTTTAAAGAAACATTGACAACGTTACCCGGCTTTTCCCTGCACTTGTCCCTCACGTTTGGCGATGCCATCAGGGACCATCGTGTCCCTGGTAGGTCTAACCTTGGTGGTAATGCATTCGTGACCCCAACCCTATACCATCAGCCCTTCCCCTGCAGCCATGCCATCGTTCTCGTTTTAAACTTTTACCTGTTTAACTTTTACTGTATATAAATGTTCTTTGTTTTAACATCGGACGGCAGTCAGTGACCACCCAGTCCTTGTCGCTCCAGTTGCGTTTGCAACAAACCTATTATTATTATTAAAAGGATTAACCTTGGCGGCCTTTCCCTCGTTGAATGATACCACAACTTTCAAAGGCAGATCCTTTTTGGAAACTTGGCGGCTTCTCTTCTGCCAGTTTTAGTTTTGGGTGGATATCACAACTTTCATAGGACTGTGATTTTTTCTGGAAGAATTTTATGTCCATATATTTTCTCATTCATAATTTTAACATTTGCGATTCCCCAATTAGCCGTTACATCAGCCAAGTTGACACAGTTTGGTTTATTGTACATCCATGCTTCACATGCTTAAGTTTGTTCAATCCCAATTTTAAGCACATTGGCTATCAATCGCTGATTTTCGTTTGCTTCCCACACTCAATCAGAGCATAGCCCCCCCCCCTCAGTTACTCCGCCCGAGCTTACTGTAAATTACGCAATGAAACTGGAATTGCTCACTTGGCCGATCATCAGCTTGGTGGCGCCACACTTGCGTGTGTCAACATAAACCATCAAACTTGGCACATTACTAAATCACGCTTCTTTAAAAAAAATCCTTTTTTTCCTACTTGATTGGACCCTGTGCTCACGATCTGCATTTTGTTTCCAACTCTTTTTGCAATGAAAGACTCACAGTCTCTTAGACTTTGTGGAATTTGTGGTTTTTATGAGCCGGATTTATATTTATTACGGGGCCGGGCCCGACGCCTCATGTCCCAAACAGAAACTACAAACATTGGCTATAACGAGCAGGATAATGAACGCTTGTTTGAAGCAGCAATGCCTTCTGACATTTAAGTATTGAAACGATGCGCGTATAACACAAGTGTTATGATATACTGTTGGATGACAATGCAAACAATAGTTACAACAAAAAAATTGTATTTACCTGCTATTTCATAGCCACGTGCTTCTAGCTGCAACCCCCATTTTAGAAAAAGGCACTTCTCCGTACTGCTCTTTATCTGTGTGTCAAAATTGATATAAGTGAACTTTCCCTAACGAGCTGTAGACGTGTCTTTATACCATATGAGAATTAACATGGGAGCCTTGTCCTTAGCTTACCAGTAACACAAATCATCATTATTGGAGGTACCGTTTCTCAATAAAAGAGACATTTCCAAACTTTAATGTTGAAGTTTTCTTCGTTACTGGACCCAAGACACCTGATTCCAACGATTTTCAAAGATTTCTACCGCATGGGGAATTTACACCAGTAGGCTGAACTAAGGTATAATGTCGTTGCAGTTAAAAGACACAGTCTGCTAGTGGCCGCCTTTCCACTTGGTGGTGACACACTAGCGTGCGTCTAGATCATGGCCTTATAATGCATGTTTTTTTGTGATTTTTAATTAAATGATAATCTTCATTTGAAATCACTGTTTTTACCAACGCTCAATTGAGGTTGGACTACAGCACAAAATTGCTCAGCATGATTTTACCATTTTATTCACCGGAGGTTTATTCAAGGTTGTGCCATAGAAAAATGGACTCATAATGATTTTACCATGGTAGTCTTTGTTTGTAACCATGATTATTATCCAAGGTTCAGTTGCGGTTGGAATACAGTAAAAATTGCTAAGAATGATTTCACTATGGTGTTTATTCAAAGTTTAAATGAGGTGGCATCATAATAAAAACTTCCACAGCAGGATTTTACCACGGTAATATTTGTTCGTGAGGGGTGGCTTTTATCCAAGGTTTAACTGAGGTTAGTAGTGGAATAATGCATTTTGGCAGTCACAGACACCACCCAAGAGGCCACACCCAAGTAAACAGGAAATCCCACCTTTTTCTAAGATGGTGGCAGCCGTGAAAAGTGCAAGCGGAAGTAGAAATGCCTCCATTTTGGAAGATGGCTGCCCCGGAACCGGAAGAGGAAATACTGCAATTTTTTTTCAAAATGAGTGCCACCCCTCTCCTTTTCTTCACTGACCAAGTTTTTTTGTTTACCTAAGCAAGTCAACTTCTTGCTCTCTTAGAGCCTGGGTGGCCTTGGTTTTTGATGCATTTTTTGTATGAATTTATGGAAGAAATCGCTATTATTTTTTTTAGTTTTCTGGTGATTGCCTTTAATTAACCACCTGCTCGTGTTAGAGAGAGTTGCCCTGGTTCTAGAGGTTTGCCCAGACGGTTTGGTCTTAGTTCTGTTACTGGGCATTTTGTGTAAGTGTCGAATGCTAATGCAACAATATCTTATTTGGCCTTGATCCCCTTTTGGTAGTTGGCATATGTTGTGATTCTCTCTTGTGTAATTGTTACTAAGTGTTGCCGTTTTTTAAGTCTTCTCTTTCTGAAGGTGCCGTAAGAGAAAAACACAATAGTGTTCACTTGGTGCCATTGATGTCTTCTTGGTTGAGTTTGTTTCATGGCCAGTTCATCCAATGACATTATGTATAATTGGCAATCAGAAACAGATGCTCCGCATCGTCAAAGTTACCTGTGGACATGTAAGTTACTAGAAATGATTTTAGTAGCAAATGTTTAGTCGCCCGATCTTATATGGAGTAAAGTAGGCCTACTTCCCCCAAAGGCCTCTTTTTCTGCTTAGAGATGAAATGAAACGTCATTTTATGGTAGGAACTGGTACCAGCTAAACTGTAGATGATGAATGAAGGCGAATAAACGTATACAAGGTAATTTTTCATATGCGCTGAATGATTCCTTAAGTAATGTGCCGGGGTTACTCCACTGTTCTTGACACAGTGTAATAGTAATTAATTATTTGGTTCCCATAATTGTAAAAAGAATTCAATGCTTCCCATTGAAATAATCATTAAAAAAATCTACTTGAGATAACCTTTAATTCACTATTCTAATTGTTAAAAATAAAACCCAAGTTGCACCTGCTCCTTTACTAGAAATTCTCACACTAACAACAGGGGTAAACAACAGAATACAACCTTTATTTAGGTTTGTTATGGCGACCACCAAAAATTTGAGTAAAATTCAATTTCAGACTACGGCTATTAAATAACTATAACATGTGTTACTTTTTCGGTCATCAACAAAATACCCACAGTTAAACAATTGTAAATGAACGTGTAGACGGATGCTCGTCAGCCCCTTTTCACCAAAAAAAATTCAACATAAGCTACTGTTAAACACTTAATTTCTTTTTGACATTTTCCTAGGGTTTAGTCAAATGATATACAACCTTTTTCGCACATAGGACTTGCAAGAAAAGTTTAACACGACATGTACCAAACACCATGGGACTGTTAGCAGACAATTCCCTTTTTTCTGGTTGTAAAAATTATTATCAACACAAGTGTTAAACCCATTACACCCTGGACGAGAATGACCCAATTCAAGTTGAGTCAATTGTCCAAGAAGAATAATGATCCTCTCTCTCTGCACCAACTACCTTCTACAAATTATACCAATAATTTTGAAGGGGTGGGGGAGGGGGGCAAATCCCCGTCAAAACTCACAGGAAGTTTCAATGTTTAACAGTTCAAAACAAGGAAACAGCACTTTATCTCACAACAAACAAAAATTAACAATAACCAAAAATAACCGCATGAAAAGATCTTTTCAACAAAAATACCCCTACCCTAATTTGTGGCGTTATAAATGAAATAGCAGAACGTAAGTCATTTTCATAGTCACATTGTGTTTTATAGTTAACTTTTGCCAAAACGGTAAACAGTTTCCTCCCGTGGCTCAAACTCCAATTTCCAAACAAAGTCAAACAGTTGTACAAAGGATATGAATGGGCTCAGCTGGGCGTATCACGTTCGACCAAACTCTGCTTAAAGTGTTCGTTTTTTATCAACCTAGCGATGGTAATCCTCATTATAGTCTCAGGCTTTGTAATAATTTCATCCGGTTATAAAATGTGAATGAAAATGTCAAGCAGCATACGAATACTTTGCATCCGTGGCAATTCAAACAGGAACAAAACTGCCAGACTGCCGGCCATGGAAAAACTTTGTATTCACTGTACAAACCAGACCTCTTGCACATAACAGAAACATGGTGAAGAAATTACAGCAACTGCCCATCCCAGCACGAAAGAGTAGCCACGGCGGAAAGATCATGTGATGAAATGCTCACTTCAGCAAACAAAACAAAATACCGAAGCGACCTACCACGCCGCCGAAAGTTAGAGAAGTAATAAGTGCATTTCACATCTATAGCCGATCTCCACTTTCAATGCACGTGACGTCATCCACACATGTCAACCATATGACATGACAGTAAACCACATGATGCTGTCCTAAGCTAAAATGCCATGCACAATTAACTAATGAACTAAATACACGTGCAGAACAATAATAAATCACAAACAACATCGACAAAGTGAAATGAAAAGGTATCCAATAAAAAGAAAATTAATTAAGAATTAAGAATAATTAATTAATTAATTAAAATTCCACATAGCAAAAGTCCATCCACATGTCCATCCAGTTGTACCTGACCTCGATCCTTCATCCCAAGCCTGATCTGGAATTGACTTCGATTCTTCGCTGTCTCGCTCTTTGCTTTAATCGGTGTGTTTGCGGGTTTCAAACCTGGCATCACTCGACAGCACCTCAGGAGAAACATAACTCTTCAGCTCACACACATGGTAGGCCTATGTCCCGTCCAGCACTCTTTGCTTGCCAATGTCCCACAACTTGAAAATGAGAGGTGAGATAACTTTAACCACCTTGCCATCTAGGAGCTAACTTTGCCATGAACTCCTTCAGAAACGATGCCTGGCAGTGATTTCTTTTGAGGACCAAGTCTTCTGCAGCAAAAAGGACCTCACGGTGATCTCCATCACATGTCTCTTTATTCTTCTCTTGAAGTTGGCGAATACGTTGTTGCACTTTTATGATATCTTTTCGAGTTCGCTTTGCTATAGCAACTGCCCATCGTTCTTCCACATCCTTCTGAGGTAGGGAGTCCATGTCCAACACCGGATCAAGGGGCAGACTTAATTCCCCAAACATCAAGTAGGATGGCATGTGAACGGTGATCTCCGAAGAGGCGCTACGTAATGCTATGCGCAGCCAAGGAAGATTCATATCTCACTCACTGTGACTCTCTTCTATGGATGTAACAATCATATTCTTGATGGTTCGGATGACCCTTTCAGCCAAGTTAGGTTGCGGGTGATAAAATGACGTGAAGACTTGCTTCACTCCGTAAAGGCGACAGACCAACTCGAGTATCCTCAAAATTAACTAATGTCCATTGTCCAACAGCACCGTCGTCGGTAATCTAAAATGAGGGAATACCTCATCCACCAACACCCTAGCGCTGAACTTCGCTGTGGCTGATTTAATTGAGAACAACTCCAGCCTTTTGTTTAAATAGTCAGTAACCACCAGGAGATACACATTACCTGTCTTACTATGTCGGTAAGGACCAGCCAGATCAACGCACAGGTTGTCTCAAGGTTTGGGGAGATTCTTCAAAGATCCCATAAGACCCTTAAGGAGCTTATTTTCGGCCTTGCAAAGCTGGGACTTGTCACACTTCTGTATGTAGTTTGTGATGTCCCAAGACATCCCATGCCATGAACATCCATGCCTCTGCATATTCTTTATCGTTTTATAGACTCCCCTTTGCCCATCTACCACTGAATCATAATAGATGGAATAACCTACAATGCAGAGACTTAGGGAAGATTATGCAGAACATATATTCCTCCTCTTCTGCCTTCACCAGATGCCTCAAAAAACCATCTCGCACTTCCACACTTTGCTTCATTCGCCGGAGTCGTTTACCCAACTTACCTGGAGGTAGGGCTTAACCACTCTGCAAGACTCTGAAAAGAGAAAAGAGCTCCTTATTAAGTGACTGTGCGTCCCTCAACTCTTCCATACTCCTCACCACCACCCAGTGAATCAATGCTGACATGACCTGGATGCTCTAGTCCAAATTGGAAGACCTGGATAGGGCACCCTCCATGGGATGGTATATGACAATAAAGTTGTAAGGCTGGAGCCTCATCACCCATCCTGCTAAATCCCCCATCGGATCCTTAGACGTCATCACCCATCGTTGATCCAATATTGAGTGAAGTGCCTTGTCTCAAGGTTTGGTTGGAACTTCTCAATTGCCCATACCACTGCCAAAACTTCTCTCTCCCAAGTGGAGTATTTCTTCTGTCACAGTGAGTGCTCTACTGGCGTACTGGATTATAGACATCCCTTTCTCCCCATCTGTTATCTGCTGAAGAATGACCATTCCCAAGCCAACACTGCTCGCATCCATATGTAAAACGAAAGGCCATTTGTCGTTGGAGGTTTCACCATCAGTGCCCAGAATACACTCTTCTTCAACTTCTGAAATGCTTCGTCACACTCCTGAGTTTACATCCAGACTATTTTAAACCGATGCGCTTCTCATCAAACCTCACATTATTGGTTTCAACAACTTAAGACCTTTATCTGGCAGCCACACACGATACCTTTTAGTATGGAAGGCATATCCAACCAGAATTCCTAACTCTTCTCTTGGTTGTAATTTATATCGGTGTAGAAAATCTACATGAACAAAGCATAGGCATCCAATCTGGCATAAGTGTCGTACAGGTGGTCTCCTGATCCCTAAACCTTAAGGAATATTCTCGTCAATACCAGAATGTGTACACTGGTTCTTTAACTACACTGCTTCATGATCATTTCACCCCACCAATAGATCATAAATCCACACAATTCATCAGTGATGAACCATGTCCATATTGTCCTAATGAATCTCTCGGTGACTGTTCATTTTCAGAGAGTATTTATTCGTTCTTTCTATTTTAATACCGAGATAGCCAAGCTTATCCTGAAAATAACCGGCACAATACTCCATACCATTGTCACTGCATAATTATTTTATTTTACACCCTTTTCTCTTTCAACTTTGGTGCTGTATAGTTCAAAACGTATAGTTTGGGCATAGAAACAGTTTTCTTTAGTTGCCATTAAGAAAACGTGAGCTTTATGCGAGAAATCATTTATTAATTATACAAAGTAATGTTTTCCCCAATAGTCTTTACAGGGGCAGGACCCCATACATCCGAGTGAACCAGTTCTAGTAAACCACTGGTACTTCTAAACATGAATGAAACATGGCGTGCTCTTGTTAACTTTGTTATATGATAGACTTATTCTTCACTGTTCCACATAGTAGGGATGATCGCAAGTGCCCTATGCAATCATGCCACAATTCTGTTTTTGTCAACGGGTCACCATATGTCTTAGAATCACTCCCCTTTGTAGCAGTAGGTCGCAATGCAATTGGGCTGTTAACACACTGTGTAGCGACTGCTGTAGATAAGTCCTTTCGCTCCTGGAAGACAACAAATTTATACATGCGTTTGTGAAATGAGCAGACTGATGTTCTCCAATTAGCACCACAGGCAATGCAGGGAAAATGCTCTGACTAGGAGTTCACTTCACTGGTAGCTTCTATTAGAAAAAATGGCCTTGGCCGGTGCAGTAAATAAATAAGTACTGTCCTCTTTCAGCACGATAAGTTCCTTTTCACAAGACGAAATTGTATGCCCGGCATTAAACACTCAAAAACCAGACACCAGATTTAGTCTCATCCCTGGAGCGTATAGAACATCTTCCCAGATTTTCCCAGTCTTTAGCAATCTTAAACGTAAGTCCCCGATGCCCATTATTGCAGAATGTCCCTCTATGATATATGCTGGTGGAATATCCAATGCTCTGACGTTTAGGAAGTATCTCTTGTGCGGGCAAAAATGGTGAGTTGCTGCTGTGTATAGTGTCCATTCATCATGATTCTTGGCACCATCAGTATTAGCCTAAAAAATGCAAGTGCTTCAACACGTGTAATGTAATCAGAATGGGATGGCCCTTTTCCTTGTACAGCTTTCTTTGGCAAGCTACAATTTCTAGCCGTGTGGCCTTCTTTGTTGCAATTATAACACGCTATAGGTCTGCAATGAAATGATGAGCACGCAGTCTGTTGCCTTTGGAATTTCCGAGTCATAGTTTGGCATCACTGATCTTCCTTCTTTGGCATAGAAACAGTTAAGGACTGTCCTTGGGCCTTGAGTAAAAACCCTCTTGGTAACAACGATCCCATTTGCACAACACACGCTCTTTTACAGTCATAGATACTAAGTCTGCATCATCAAAGGCTTACAAGTGCTCGACTACCAAATCCCACTCATCAGAAATGCAATTTTATCGTCTTTTATGTCTCTACCGGCGTCTTTTAAACAGCTGCAGCATTTCGGACTCTTGATCGCCATAGAGTCCATAGAGCACATTGCCATAGACTCATTTTCACTCATATGGAGCAGAATGAATTTATTTCGTAAATCGCCCACCTGCATTCTGGATTTTGGTTCGAATATTCCTTTAAGGGTGTCCCAAGCTTCCACAACAGACTGAGCAACTTCTAATAGTAGTTTCAGTTCTGCACTGACGCCTAATATAATAGTTGCCAGTGCCTTACCACCGATAATTAAATCTAGCAGTGGATCCCAGCAGACTTTGTTCAACTTTAGCTGTTGGACAAACCTCAACATCTTCTACTATAAAACCTTCCAATCCAGGAACACACGCATGTCTTATAGTTTGTTTCAGTTAAATTTTGAAATCGTAAAATTGTCACATTAAAACCCAATTCTCCATATTCATTAATGTTGCTGTTAAAGTCAGTTGTCCAGAAAACTTCCTTGGATATGGCCAACTATACTTGGATATGACCGTCCACCTCCACACTGTAAACTACACACTTCACTGCATACTAATGTCCAAACTGAAATCCAGGTACACGCATCCACATAGAAAGGAATATTCTTCACAGATCCTCATTCTTTATAAATCCTCATGCTTCCCAGGTGACTGGGTCTATAACCCTGTTAATTAGCGAAGCAAAGTCTAGTGGTGGAGGAGAGGGTTCTATATGCCATATGCAAATTTCCTACTGAATGCAATGTCTTTTCAATAAATAATGTTCAGTCACTGATAATACTCACAGTAGTTTATTCTTATATGCAGTTGTACACTCCATAAATGATAATAATGCTGGCTAGTTATTGCATATTTAAATAAACACAAACTAAAAATCAATCCAAACAACCAATTGTTGAACCTCATCATCAACCATGGGAAATGCCATGACAGTTCTTCTCCAACATTACTCAGAGTTGTTCACCTCGGAACACACAAAGTTTCCCTGATGGCGCAACAGATCCCAATTTTTTACCAGCAGCTAAACTAAACTAACCGGTATTGAAGCATGGGATCACTTTAAATAGCTAAAACATTCATCAACACTTCATATTAATTACTGCTAACCATTTACACTATTCAACAATGAGGAAACATATTTAATCCCCGAGAAAACTTAGGCTCCATACCACAATGATTAATTAGGAAAAACCAACACTTATGTAATAACACAGTAAGTAGAGTAAACCTTGGCATCATTTCCGGTCAGTAAAGTAAACTTTGATGTCACTTTCCGTCAGTAGAGTAAACCTTAACGTCACTTCCAGTCAAGTGTTACGGTCCAAACTTCCTAGTTTCCAGGAGGTAGGGAAGTAGAAAAATGAACATTTTACACCCTCATCCAGATGGTAAGCAGGTGCGAACTAGCAGAAAGACCATTCTATACCCTCGTCCAGATGGGGAGGTAGCAAAATACAAAAGTGCCTCGAAACACTAAGTACTAACGAAACTCCATCGAAAGTAAAAAAAAAAATTAGGCCGTCATTGTTAGTAAAAATTTACCATAAATAAAAAGGACGTTTATCATACGTTGCTATATTGGTTAACACTAATGTACTAGTTTTTTGGTCCTAGCATAACGCCAATGGAAATTGAAGCAAAGTAGTCAGAGTGACATGTAAAACCAAAGGAGGGGCTGACCACTCCCACACAACCAATGAAGAACTACGCAATTTGTAAATACTACAGTCTTTAATGGTTGCAGACCCTTAACAAGGATTTCCACACAAAAAATAATAATAATCAAGAACAAAAATTCAAATACAGCACAATCTGGCATAAAAACAGAGAGCATAAGAGCATTACGATGTTGTGCACAAGCTTTACTACCTTTTGGACAATCAGAATTTTTAAAACAGAAGTGGGGACATGTATAAAAAAATTAACAACAGATTTCAAGGTCCATTGAGGAAGCAAATAAACACCACAAATATTTGATATCTACGGGGTGAATCACGTGGCCTCGTCTATTCCCTAGGGTCAGGAGAGTTCTTTTTTATTTTCTAATTTGGTATACTTTCGCATACTAGGTTACATTGTAGACGAACATGAATCGCCCGAGCCCAACAGTAGTGCATATTACCCATAGTTTAATAATATTAAAAACACAGCCGAGATAGTAAGCATAAAGCTCTTAGCTTTAGACTGAGGCTAAATGTCTAGTTATAGAAATTAAAAAGAACAATTATATTTCCACTTCACGTTACCTAAAAAAGAGCAAAAATTGTTGACACACCACCACTTTGGCACCAACAACTTTATTTATTTTCAGTTTAGGTACTTTGTTGGCTACATGGCTGTGTTGCCTAATGACAGTACTTAAAATAATTTATAAACAATGGATCTGATCGTTTGAAGCTTCGCACCCATGCATTCATAGCCATATACCAAATTTAGATTTAAAAACGCATAAAATTGGTAGAAATATTAAGCATGAAAATTTCCGTTTTAACTTTGGAGATGTAAGTTAAACTACAGTAAAGGCGCACTTACTTATCACTCCCTTACCTGTTTAGTCTTGCATGAATGGACAAGTCCCGTCCACACCCCATCATTCTAAGATTAAAAGTAGAAGGCAAACCATTTTTAGCTAGGAATGCAGTTGTAAAAAAATAAAGGAGTCCGACCGTTCCAACTTGGATGAACAGTTTAGGCCTTGATTATTTCGGAAATCTACTGAAGAGTAAATCATTTCACGATAAAATCCTTCCATGAAAACGGGGCAGCACCTTCTTGATTCTCAGCATCACATAACTCCATAACTTTTACTTCCTGCTTCGCCACAGCAGTCTATGCGACCTACATGTGAGGAAGTCGTGTTTAAGATATTTTATTGACGTTTAAATAGTGTTTATTGAATTTAAGTTTTTTTTATATTGCATGTTTATTGTTTATTTGAAGAAGCATACAGCCTCTTGAATCAAAATTCAAGCCTGTCTTAATCAATATGCAAGTATGAAAAGCTGTCAGTGGGTTTACCCTAAGTCTGCATCCTGTATACTGGCAATTCACCTTTTTAAAATATATCAAATATAATTTTTTAAAGATTTAACTTTTTTGTTTGCTTTTTACAAATCCACGGTTTAGAAAAATTGAAATCACAGAAGCAGTAAGGTGAGAATGTTTTGGACGCCTTATTTGTAGCTAGGTACGGTTTGTAATCTGATTTCTAGTTCGAAGAAGAGTACAAAAAAAAAGCTGAAATCTATGCTGATTATGAATTAAACACAGGCCCACATGTAGAAATTCAAATTCCGACCGACAAAGTGTATTTAAGCATCTACAATGACTTCGTAAAAAACGAAAATAAACTAAATTTAAGGGATATTTACTTTAAATACATTTGGCCGACAGAATCCGATCTAACTATTGAGAAAATCTACGATCCGGCAGTTGAAGAAGAAATAAAAAAAATTTCTCTTTGAAGGTGAACGTGGTCAACTGTACGACTATTACGGGCTCATAATAAAATACTGGGCCCCAAATGAGGGTGCGGAATTGTACCGACACGGAGTTACATTAACTCTGGAATTTTCGTAAATACTGACCCCTAAGTTGAACCCAGAATTACAGTAACTACGGGTTCGTAATTTGCTTTAAAAGTGTTTGAAACAATCCGGATTTGTAGTAACACGGAATTGTAGCAACACGGTTTCTGATGTTATATATTGTATAGCCGCAGCGAGCGCGGAGCGCGAGCGAGGCAGGGACGTTATTTAATCATCAACAAAATCAGGAGTTACGGTAAATCCGTTTTACCACAATTCCGGATTATCTCAGACACTTTTAAAACAAATCACGAATCCGGAGTTACTGTAATTCCGGGTACAACATACGGGTCAGAATTTTAAAAAAATTCCGGAGTTAACGTAACTCCGTGTTGATTCAATTCCGGCGCCCCTCACAATGCATATATACGGGCAAAGAAAATTAGTGAATATTTGCCGACTGTTGACTTCGAGGCCAAACTTGTAGCACAAAAAGGATAAATAAAGCTATTGGGAAATGAAACATATTTTGTGGTGTCTGAATTGGTCATATGCTTTTTCTACTTACCTTCTTCTCACAGGAATAAACAGTAAGTTCAAATGAATCCAAGGGTTACAAAACGATGTTTTGTCTCACAGTTGTAAAGTCTTTTCAAGCCACATAAGACAGGCAAATTAAGACTAAATTATAGTAAAGCTAAAAATCATGCAATTCGACAGCATGCAGTGGTGACACACATTCAAAATACGAAAGAATGTTTAGGCAAAAAAACGACACCAACAATTTTTCCGGTACACATTCTGTTGAAATGTAGCCTAAAGTTGTGCAATCAATGCATTCTGTCAAATTGCATGTTTTTTATCTTTTCTATGACTTTGTGTTAATTCGTGTTTTCTATCTTGCTTGAAAATGATTCCGAACGTCGTTATTTTAAACCATGTGTTCATTTGCACTTGCTATGTTTTTTCTGTCTTCAATCAATGAAAGTACTTTTTAATTTGATCCTCTTTCTATTTTCTTGGAGTCGAGTTCGGCATTACTGTACAGTAGCCTAGATCATACACTAGCCCCTCTCTGTCCATTCGCAATAATAAAAAAAGGTAGGTTCATACTGGCCAATCAATGGCAAAATGGAGGGGACACTGGCAAAGTCCATGAGATTCACTGACGGCCAGAATATCGTGAGAGTCTTCCAACCTCCTTCAGAAGCTATAAGATTTTTCAGGACTATCCCGCATGTTACCTCGTCCCCTAGCGCTGATTGGAGGTTTCCCACATCATTTCGCCTTATTTCACTGTACAAAACTTCTTTCTTCCAAAACGCACGCTAATCTATGGCTTACCAGTTCAACAAGGAGTGGCAAGACATTATTGAAGTTCAACTCATCGAGGCGATCATTAGCACAGTGTCTATTATCTGAAGACAGAATTTTGCTGTTAACTGGTGGTCTGTGAAGAAAAACACAAATGTGGCACAAATCTTTGTTGTTTGTAGAAATTGGGTGGATTGTCTTCTGTTGTAAAGCAAAACCAACGTTTACGATTGAGGCCTTTATGGAAAACTTGTGGCTTAAAACCGCTGTTAAAAGACTAGTGCGGACTGACGGCTGACTACTGACTAGCTAGCTAGGTTACCAGGCACTCTCCGAGGTATGAGATGTAATAGTTATTGTCCTCTTATTGCAGCAATAAATGTTGATAAGATGTTTAAGAAGCGGTCAAGGAAGCAACAATACTCCCGCGGGCGCAACCCGAGGGTTTATTGTTGATTCCGAGACCGATTCTAGGAGGACAATAAATGGCTTGTCATCCTACATTGTTTTGCATTATTTCCTGGATTTTTTAAGCATTCTATTCTAACCACGGAAAAGAACGGATTCGGGCCATGGCTCCTCAAATAAATCAAATGAAATCAACAGGCAAACCGTAGAGGCAACACAACTGTGGACTCACTTTACTGAGTAGGTGACCGTAGGGCAGCAATTTTAGTCGGCAGCAAACGAAAAAAAAATATAATTTCGCGTTTCCCTTCCTCCCACCTAAAACAAAACTAAAACAAAAAAATTGCTCTCTTTTAATTCTTTTTCACACCCAACGTTTTTAACTGTTGCCTACTCCATTTTTTAAGAATTTTAGGTTAGGTTAGGTGGGTTAGGTAATTTTTTAGGTGAGGTTTTAGAAAAATTGAGCCAATGATTTGACCTCAATCATTCTTGTCGATGTGAAAGAAACTAACGCAGTGTTCTTGAATTTGATCTGGCGGGAGGTGGGGGGAAGGGGGGTTGCTAAAAACGATGGGGGATGCGCTCGAAAGAAAAAAATACACTGCGTGGATTAAGTGTTTTTAGGGCTTTGTTATTCCCTTCCACAGAAAAGCTGAATCATTTATGTATTACAGACGATGGTTAGGAAAAAAATAATTTAATTTGAAAACATCAGATTTCGAATTGAATTTTCACCATAAGATGGTCATGAACATACGTTATATAGTTTGGAGTTTTTCTTTGGTTGGTTGCCCGTTCAAAAAGGTGTGGTGATAAGCATTGTTGAAAAGTGTGATAATAATTATTGTTTAAAAGTGTGATGGTAACTATTGTTTAAACTTCAAAAGTATGGTGATAAGTTAGTTATCACACTTTTAAACAATGGAAATACGAACGCTGGTATAATAGGACTTTTAGAGCACCACTTTACAACAATGAAAATGGCAAAAGTAGGAAGACAAACAATATTGTATACCGATATCCGCATCTCAGCCCCCTTGTAAGAATACAAGGATGGAGGAACAGAACAACGAACGGGAGCTTAGAACAGTACTTACATCAGTCGATCACAATACAACGAAGCAGGATCACAACAATGAACGAGGGTTGTTCGTTGCACCGGTGCTGAGAACCAGGGGGATGGCGTTTTCAGCTTTACTTGTCGGCATCGGATTTCCAAGATGGCGACCCCATTGAGAAAAAAGCGTGTACCTATTTCGTTATAATTGTGTGCGTTAATTTCATTATAAGATGTAAGCAAACCACGAATTGATTAAACTAAGTCGTGATATTGCAACCTGACATTTTTACCTTAGTACAGTTTGAACGGCTGAAATTAACTTCCTAGTAATTCGTCGAAATACACTTCTTGAGCTGATAGAAAAATAGAAGCAGACGAGGCAACAAGCATAAAGACGGAAGCAGACGACATTGAACACGAATTTTTAAATTACTGTACTTGTTATAACTTAAAGCGAAAAATAACTTTTTTTTTGAGGGGGGAGGAATTGTACGCCTTGCTTGCACACCCATGGTAGAAAACGTGTGACCACCTTAGGGACCGTTCATTATTTATCCACGGAGAGGGGGGGAGGAGGAAGAGTCGGAGCTGGCGGATTGTTGTCATCAAAACAAAAAAAAATTATGATCCCCTTTGGTGTTGGTGAATTTGTTTGGCGTCCCCCCCCCCAAAAAAAAAAAGTGTATTAAAATTTTCATTTTTAAATGAGTGTACGAAAAGGTACTGGGCCTACTTTAATAAGTTGTGGGATGTACTAATCTAAATAAATGTATTACATTACCATTCTATAACTTGCTGTGCGCTTCCTTTCTCGCCGTATTGTCCCTAACCCCCTCCCCGATAACACCTTCAAAAACAAATTTGGCCCCCTCCACTCTTCATACAAACATTTTCATGATCCCTCTCCTCCTCCCCGGTTGATAAATAATGAACGGTCCTTTATTTTTAAATGTATATTTATTCTGGCTTTACGTCATGTATGGCTTCATCAAAGTTTTGAAGAACGTAGCAAATAACCGTACCCCACGATTTTTACTCCCACTCGGCTCATTTTATTAGGTTTTTTTTTTGGCGAATGGGGGTGGTTGTTGTCCCCTGCCATCCCGCCCCCTTTTATCTACTTTTCGACTTTTGCTGTTACAAAATAAAATATCCCAACTTGACTTTATATCATTTTTAGCATGTAGAGCATAATGAAGCATAATGTTTCCAATTTGTCATTTTTTGTTTTCGAGTTCCAAGTAGTTCAGTTATTTCGAAAGCATAAATAAATTAATACTTTATCTTTTAGTTACTCAGCTTTGACACTAACGAACATGTAAGAGCAATGACAGGGTCCGAATCTGACCAGTGGCGGCGTAAGTTGCGTTTGATTTGGCTGTTGGTGGCACACACGTCTATTCCTAACAAAATCATTCTCAAATCGACGGTGGTGCCTACCAGGCTCTTGGCAGCGGTGATTACGCACAGACAGGCTCTGACGCGAATGTTCCCTCTCTGGTGTAAAAATATAATATATCTAACTCTATGCTGAGAACTAGTTCTAGCAAACCCTAGAAATCAAGCAACTAGTTCTCAGCACTCGCTTATTTTTTTAACCAACCAATAAATCAAACCAATCCTCGAACACCAAATCCGAAGCCATAATAGAACACTATACGCAAAGAAAACATTTTTTCCTATCCGCCTTTCTTTGTTGGGCTACTCCGTGCACTACATCATTATTGGACACGCGTACTTCTTCATTGTATGGCAGAGATGCGGACATCGGTAGATAAATAAGTTATCGCCTGCTTCCCTCGTGCAAAGAACTAACAATCGCTCGACATTCGTAGGTGTCAGCACTTGGGAATCAGGCGATAACGTATACACATTGAGCCCCGAACGCCCGAGCCATTGTTATATCTCTCTGAGGAAAGCGGCTGATAACCTATCTATTGACCAATTTCACGATCTCAGTCCGCCAACAATTGGATATCATAAGCACAAGTAATAGTTATAGCCATACTTTTGCAACAATGGTCCGCCGATAAGTGATTTATCGTGCGCCTTTTTTGCTAACAGGTTTCGAGGACTGAAAGAAAAGTCCGAGGCGAAGCCGAGGACGTTTCTTTCAGTCCGAGGAACCTGTTAGCGAAAAAGGCGCACGATAAATCACTTATCGGCGGACCATTGGTGCAAAAGTATGGCTATAAGTTTCTTATGACCATACTTTCGTTCTCTGTCCAGCAATAATGGTACTTTGCCTAACAATGTTTACGTGCATTCTTGTTAGCTACCTAACTATTAGTGGCACGTGTTTGTCCATTGTTGTGTTTCGCACTTCGACGCTTCCATGAAGGCTGGAAATCGCATATCACCCGATTTGGGAGTGTTGGAACTCTTTAAAGATGATGACGACTTGTGGCATAGTCAGGAAAGCCAACGAGTTGAGGGCAAACTTTTGAATAAAAGTAAACCAGAAGGATTTAGGCAAGTGAGTGCTATTCAGCTACAAACCGCTAGGCAGTGTGTTGATACTAAACGTTCTATACGTTATGGGCAGTAAATGTGTACTCGGCTTGAACCCAGGAACATAATGCTCGTTCGGGTGGACGTGATGAACAAGTACCAACTAATTTTTCCTTGATATTGACTGATCCGATGTTTTTGAATTATTGGCTGTGCTGTTTTGTAGCGGGTAAATTATAGGTAGCACCACTACATGTTCTACAAAAGTGCAAATAAACCATAAGTATGTCGATTTACGCAAGTGAGTGCTTGTGAATTAATTCAGCTATAAAATACCGGCACTGCTTTAATACTAAAGGCTCTACGTCGTGCCATTACAGGTTCTGCAAAAGTCGCACGAAATCAACTTATCAGCCAAAACATTGTTAAAAAGTCGCACGATAAGTAGTTATCGTGTGACTTTTAAACAATGCTTTTGGTGATAAGTTGATTTCGTGCAACTTTTAAACAATGCTTTTTCTGATAAGAGAGAATCGTGCTAGTTTTGAAGGGAAAGCATTGTTGCAACCGGTCTGATACGGAATATATCGTGCGCCTTTTAAACAATGAAAACGAAGAAAGTATGGTCATAATAAACGTTCTTTTGGTCAGAAAGCTGGACAATATAACAATGATGTCATTGTTGAGAGCATTGATATTCCTTGTTCGTTGAAGGGGTAGACATCGTTGAGTTTTCGTTGCACGAAAGTTGATGGGTCTTCGGAATCAAGCAACAATGCTCTGGACACGAAATATTTTTACTAGTTGTTGTTTGAAGGGTCTATCCACCAAAAACCAAAACTCGTAGATAAACCCGCCAAGTTTCCAAAAACGATGGGCCTTTGAAGGTAATGATATTATTCAACCAGGGAAAGGCCACCAAGGTCAATCCTATTAGCCAAGTTAATCGCACTGACTAATAGTTCAAAAGTTAAATGAAAACTTGAAGATTGCTAGGCCCTACTCGCTGTAGCAATCTTCAAGTTTTCATTTAACGTCCAAAGTATTATTGAGAGCGATTAATTTTGCTAATAGGATTGACCTTGGCGGCCTTTTCCTGGTTGAATAACATCACTACCTTCAAAGGCCCATCGTTTTTGGAAACTTGGGGGGTCGTTCTACCAGTTTTGGTAATGGGTAAATATCACAACTTTTATAGGGCTGCGAACGTACATTAGGTTACACCGTGTTATCTTCATCTGTACCTTTTTTCTAGAGGAATTTTATTTCTATAAATTTTCACGTTTACAATTTTCATATTTACCATTGCCAATTAGCCGTAAGATTACCTAAATTAACACGGCTTAGTTTATTGTATGACCATGCTTCAGATGCTTTAGTTGCTTCAATCCAATATTTGCACAAACTGGCTAACAAACTCTGACTTCGTTCGCTTCGCTCACTCAATCAGCGCATACCCTTCAGTTGCTTTGTTTATCCCTACACCTTCCCTTTAACGTTTGAAGATTTCGTTGACATTTAGTCATGCAAAAAATCCCGATGGTCGCTGTTACTAAAACAGCAGAATGCGAACCATTTTATTTTTGTGTTATTAACAAATCCCCATTAGCTCGTGGATACTCGTATTGTTGCATAACCATCATCTAACATCCATCCTTTTATTATTACGCAATCCACGGCAACGTTAATATTTCTTTATTTTGTCCTTCGTTCCAGTTCAGTTTTTGGTTCGTCCAGGTTTTACAATAAATCTAACGACCAGTGTTGATTGTTCAAGCCATTGTTGCTTGAAATCTTTGGTTGCAACTTGGAAAAGAAACGAAATTTAAATTCGCTGGTGGCGAATTTCAAAACCCTCCCACGCCTTGTCCTGACCCCTACAACCCCCAAACCAACAAAAGGATCATGCACAGATCACCATGCATCCGTGTGCAAAAATTAAGCTACGTAGAACTTCTCAGTTTTGCGCTAGCAATGAGCAATGAATCTGTGGGATTTAACATGGGACCAGTGTTACTAGCTAGTAACTAGTCAGTAACATAAAAACAACGTTATTGAAGCTTCTTTCTCTCTATGAATGGTGGACCCTCACCCTTTAACGTTCAGTTTTAATAATAATAATAATAATAATAATAATTAATTAATTAATAATAATAATTTATTTCAAAATAGTTACAATCGTAACCCTCGAAACTGCATTGCTACAGTTTGTGTGAGTTTTAAAAAATAATAATCTAGTAGAAAACAATTTTAAATTACACTTCCAAACATACACCCCACATGAGTCGGTTACAACAATAATACACTTATACATTTTGAATAACACTTATACACTTATTTTTTATATTTCAAGTAACATTATGTACATTATTTGTTTATAATTTATCATCAAGGAAGAAGACGTCTTTTATACTTTTCTTGAACTGCCCTTTATTTGAACAATTTAGTAGTTCTTTTGGAATTTCATTAAAAATATTTGGTATAAAATATTGTCGGCTTCTCTTCCCGTAATTATTTTTCCAAGCTGGCAGTTTATAAATATTTTTTACAGTTCTTATTTCACCCAATTTGCATGTTTTGGACTTAAACTTATTATCAAAATAATACTTTGTTAGTATAACTAAATTTTTTATTTGCTTTACATTCATAATTTTATTTTGTTTGAAGATTTGTTTTGTTTTTATTTTATTTTTTTCTCCAAATAAGATTTTAATCAGTTTGTTTTGAATTTTTTGAAGTCTCTCAAGTAAATATTCAGAAGCATGTCCATAGATCTCTATACCATATCTTATTATGCTTAAGACCCATGCATCAAGTATAATTGTCTTTTGTTTATTATTTAGTAAATGTCTTAATCTATATATCTTAGGGCATATTTTTCTTAGTTTAGTTATTGTTCCTTTTATCTGAGTTTTAAATGACCAATTTTTATCAATTTCTATTCCTAAATATTTCATAGTTTGTTTTTTATAATAATAATAATAATAATAATAATAATACTTATAACCATTTTGTTGCTGGTGCAACAGGTGTGGCAAGGATCGCGGGGATCGCTGACTGCCAGCCTTAATAGGGGCTGCATTTAAAATGTGTGTAAATAAAAACAATAAAAAAACCTAGAAAGATAGGGAATGCGACGGGGGAAAATAAAAACTAATACAAGATAAAATTTAAAAAGCTTGCGTATAGGTAAAAATTAATTTTTAAAAATTGCGTGACCAATGGAAAGGTGGGATCAAATTAGGAAAGGTGGGTTAGGATCTCAACTGCCTTACCCCCAAGGTTAGACCTGCAAGGGACACAAGGATCCCCGATGGTATCGCCAGTCGAGTGGAAAAGAAGGAGAAGTGTGGATGGTCATTTGTCAAAAAACAAAACAATGAATAAAATACTTTAAAAATGTAAAGAGTTTAAAAGTCTTAACGTAAGTAGATCGTCACGTTAAAAAAATTAAATAAATATTTCGTTACAAAGCAAGAATAAGGATCAGTGATCACTAATAGTCCGCCTAAAGAAAAAGCAAATACCAGAACAGAAAAGGGCACGGCCAATAAATAAAGGTCGATTGTCAATATAAAAAAGTGTAAATTAGATGTTATGAAAGTTTCTTTTGAGAAAACATGATAAACCCACTTTATGAAGTAATCTGCTAAAGGAGTTTACACCTTGCAAATTAATTAGATCATTTGGCAGCACGTTCCAAACACGAACCATCCTCACTGCAAAGAAATTTGATCCACAGGCCAGTCTCGATCTGGGCACAACAAGCTTGAGATTGTGTCCCCTAGTCCAAGTAATCTCGTTCAGATCAAATAGCGGGAGATCGAGAGACAAAAGTCCTTTTAAAATTTTGAAAGTTAGTATCAGGTCGGTCTTCAATCTCCGTAGCTCGAGGGAGTCTCAGTTAAGTCCCTTCAGTCGTAAACTGTAAGGCAGACGGCACAGCTCCGGGATAGATTTAGTGAAACGCCTTTAGATTGACTCCAATTTGTCAATATGCTTCATTAAGTGGGGGGAACAAACAGGGCTCGCATACTCCAAAATTGGTCTCACATAGACCTTAAATGCCCATAGTTTAGTGTTAGCACAACCTGAGGTAAAAACCCGACTTACCAGTCCCAAACGACGATTTGCTTCGGCTGCAATGTAGTTACAATGTATGGTTGAACCAAGGTCCCTGTTAAATCAAATACCCAAATATTTTACTGAGTCGACGTGAGGTAAAGGTACCCCTTGTAAGGCATATTCAAAGTCGTGACTTCCCTTGCCAATATGCAAACACTTACATTTAGCGATTGATATTGGCAATTGCCACTGATCAGCCCATTTGCCGACGTAATCAATACTGCCCTTTAATGTTTCATGTTGTTGGGAGTTTGTGATTTTTGCATGTATTTTTAGACCATCTGCAAATTTTCCTTGTTGAATCTCAAGATTTTCACATTTAAGATCATTTATTAAAAAGAAAAAGAGGTGCGGGCCCAATATGGAACCCTGTTGTATCCCACTAATAATTTCTGTGAGTGGAGACACAGTCTTACCCAAAGTACACATTGTGTTCGGTTATTGAGGAAAGCAGAAATCCAATCCAGAAGCTTGCCGTCGAATCCCAGAATTTTAAGATTCAGTTTTAACTTTTCATGGATCACCAATTCAACTGCTTTTTTAAAATCAAAAATAATCTCATCGGTTGGTATGCCACAATCCAGTGCTTGTGTCCAATCGTCAAGGGCCCGTAATAATTGGTGGGTAGATGAATGACCTGGGACGAAACCAAACTGGTCGTTGTCAATCAAATTAAATTTTGGGTTGTACCACATCATTTTGTCCCTAATAATTTTCTCCATTAGCCTACAGGGAACTGCCGTTAGAGCAATCGGTCTATAGTTATTTGGGTCAGCAGCATTTCCTCCCTTAAAAATTGGAATGACGTTTGCTACAGACCAAATGTATGGAATTTTACCCGCAGAAAAAGAAAGTTTAAAATTATGTGTTAGTGGCTTATAGATTTGAAACCATAATTGTTTGTAGAAATAGGCTGAGAAACCTTCTGGTCCAAGTGAGTGGCTTGGTTTCAAATTCGAAAGAGTTAGGAGGACTGCAGTCTGATTTATATTTACTTCGGAGCAATTTTCTCGATCAACAGCAATCTGTGGCTGGAACACAGGGACGCTTTGATTATCTTTAATCCCATTAGAAGCAAAGATGTCGTTTAGAAGGATTGCTTTTTTTAGGTATTTCACCACATACTCTCCATTATATTTAAGCGGGGGAATTGACCTAGTAATCCCTGTTTTTTTTTCGGTAGAATCGAAACAAAGAAGAGAGATTTCCCTCTGTAATTACCCTACTTTCAATTTGACGATTTAAGTTTCTTCTAGCAGCCAAGAATACCGAATGAATATCATTATAAGCCTGAAGGTTTTCATGGCACTTATCACATTTGTATCTTTGCCACAATCTATTTTTTTAATAGCTTCCTTATTGACTTTGGAAGAGGTTTCCGTCCAGATTTTGAAACCTTCACAAAAGAACTATTTACGGAAACCAGTTGCTTTAGGATTCGTAAAAAGGATAGGGATAAGGATATTTTTCCTAATCCCTGCACGTTCCTCTTATATTTACCACAATCTGAAAGATTTTCTTTGGGTTTTCTTGCTTTAGGAGAGAAGTTTGTTTTCGTATTCTGCTTTGAAGAAGAAACTTGGGATCAAGCTTCAACATAAATGGAATGGTTGTTTAGGAGTCGGATCTGCATGGTACTGATCCCAAGCCCTTTTTTTAATTGATGAGAGCATTGACTTTTTGGGTAAGCCAATATGGACGAGAGCAACAGGGATGAAGAATTCCCTAACATCAAAAAGGAAGTCACCCAAAATGGACACAAATTCTGTGAATTAAAGTTCCAGTTGATACATGGTATTCTGTTGATGAAGGTCTAGTCAGCTTTAGAATAGTTTGGTTTTGTTGAATTAGGAATAGAATTGTGATCGTTTTTGTTAACACAGGAGGAAATAGTAATATGACCTCTCTTGCCTAAAAGCAGCAAGGGATCAATCAACGCTAAAAATGTTGTGTTCAGAGTAGGTCAAACCAAGTCGAGGCAACTAGGTTTGTGGCCAACTCGATAGCGAGTGAGGAAGGGGACATGTTGAAAAAGAGAGTGCTTTGAAATAAGTTCAAGGAAGTAGATGTAATTTCAGAGTCGCGTGTACTGTAGGAACACCACTCAATGGTAGGAAAGTTTAAGTCGCCAAGGCAAAGTACAGGAGAATTGGCTGGAGGCATACTAGAATCAATAAAGTTAACAAAAGACTCTGCAGATTCAGCAGTCCGGCAGCCCGGAAACTTATACACGCAATAAAACCTCACTGATTGACCAGTAGTAATTTGGATGTCACAGCTAAGATCGTCCCACTTGGAGCCATGGCTGCGCGAAATATCATTGCAGACTTTAAAAGAGGAATGGACAAGAATGGCAGCACCACCCTCTCGACCAGAATCTTTGTCACATCTGAAAACAAATTAATTTTGAAAGGGAACGATTCTGTCAGAGATAGAGTTCTTATTATGAGTTTCAGTGATGGCAATTTAGTCAGGGTCTTCAGAAAAAAATAATGTGGAAAGTTCAGGGATTTTGTTTCAGGGATTCGATATTGGACAGAACACATTTGAGAGGCAAGTCGACGTGATTTGGTTATTCTTCTTGAATGTCAAGAGACTGAGACTTCTCTCTTGAGGCAAAATATCAGACTTAGGAGAGGACATGATAGATTTTGTCATCTTCGTTAAATGAGGAGTGGCCGTCATAGGAGACAGAATTCAGTTGCTGCTCTAACTCATGGTTCATTTGTCTGAGGTCACTGAGTTCTTTGCTCAAAGCCTTTGGTGGAGGGGTCAGATGATTTTGTTGACAGTCAGGGAGAGTACAGGTCTTCAAGCTAGTGGTGTCAGAAATTGTAGCAGAAGATGCTATGGAGCATTTTCACGATATGGAGCACGTTCTTGTTCTTGTTCTTGTTTATGTTGTTTTTACTTAGAGAGCCGAACCCAAATTAGATTATCTGCCCACAGAAGACCAAGCGAGGTATCTGACAAGGTATATCGATGATGCTGAGACGATTGATACCCATGTTTACATGTTTCGTTATTTTGGAAGAATTGAGTAAACGCTGGCTGCTCTGTTGCAGTCAACGTTTACGTTCCTTAAGCTTTTAACTTAAATATGTATAAATGTAGGTTTACAGTCATTCGCCTATTACGGTAAGACACCCATGGAGGGGGGGGGGTTGAAGCAAAATTTTGGAAACTTTAAAAAAATTTTAAGTATATGTGTTAGGGTACAAGATATAATAATTAAAACAAATAAAATAGTTATCTGCATTCCATTTACCAATAAAGTAGGTTTGTTACAGGTTAGTTCTTGTTCTATTCTTTTTGCAGAACTTCCGATACGGTTTGCCGAAATTCATAATTTAGATATTTTAAGTTCCTTTTTCTCCAAAACTATTGGTTGGAATGTTATGATTTTTTGTAGAGGTGATCACATGAAAGTTATGAATGGACACAAGTCAATTCGAATAACTTACTGGCTTCACCAACTATTTTACTAATGAATCGACGTTTATTAAAATGTAATCAAAGTTTATTATGTTTTTCTGAAAAACTAAACACCAGAATTGTATAACTTTGGTTCAGCATCTTAAAAATGATGCATGCCAAAACCATAAAAAAATGTCAAAGCTCTAGGTGTTACCGTTTCTGAGAAAAAAGTACATGAATATGCGAAATTTTCCCCATAGAAAAGCATAGGCCAGGTGTCTTACCTAAATACTCATGCCAGTGTCGCTTACCGAGTTCAACAAAGAACAACGATAAGCTAATGTGTTACCCACCAAACTCAACAACGAACAACCAAGTGACCTAGGCAGGGAGAGTAATTAGGTGTAGTTTCGTATGATGCCCACGTTGTGAATGAAAGCTATAGAGATAGGAATGCAAATGCTCGTGCAAATGTGAGTGCGAATTGAAACGCAAGTGTTTGTAACGTGCCTGGTGGCACAGGTGTTACTTGGGCAACTGTAGTTAAAGGTGAGGTGCCAGAAAATATGGTCGATACAACGGGCTGGTGCTTTGGCTAATGATTCGTCTGGTGTGTCATGTAGTAATGAGGAGTTGTACGATATCATGGATAATAATAATAATAAATTTATTGCTGTACATTCTCAAAGTCCTTACGGACTTGTGTGAGAGCAATACATACAAAGAACATATATATGTATACATTTATCAACATTACAATAGTACATCCTGTAGTAAATAATAATAATAATACTAATAATGTTGTTGTTTAATCAGCAATGAGTATACAGCAAGTGTACATTCAAAAAAGCACGAAGCTAAAAGCTTGTATGTACACTGACAATTAACTAAGAACATATACAACAGATAAATAAATATTGTTACAAGAATCTATACATTACTAAAATTATTTACAGTCTTGTAACGTGGTATTTAGAGATGTAAGAAGTTTAAAAATTTTTACATGATTGTAGTCCCCTGGGTATCAAACAGCCATTGTTTAATCTTTTTTTTAATATTTCTAACTGTAATGGTTTTTCTAAGATCCTCAGGGGCTTCGTTGAGGATTGTTGGCACGACAAACGCAGAGCATCTTCTACCGTATGAGTTGCGCCATAAGGGCGTTTTTAACCAAGCCTTAATATTTTTTGATGGTCGTGCGATACTTGTTTGATAGGTTAGCTCGAAGTAGTAATTATAGATAATATTAAATTTATAAAGTGAATGAAAAGTGAATAGTTTAATTTTCGTTAAAGATAATTTTAGTAGATTTTCCCTCCTTTTTTAAAAGCCAAAAAGGGCTTTGGCGGCTTTATTTAAAGTTTTTTGCAGTCTGTCGATGTAACCAATGGATGTAGAGCCAAAAATTGTGCAAGCATACCTAACGTTTGAGAAGACCCATGCTTCGTAGAGTAATTTTATTATTCGACAGTCAAAAAGCTCTCGGACCATGTATAGTGTAGGTATTATTCTCCTAATTTTACGAGGGGGGGGGGGGGGGGAGATGAGGCTTAATGGCTTTTACGAATTGTAGCTTCAACTTGATTAAAAAATTTCCAATTATCATCGATTTCCAACCCAAGATATT
>JAHWFP010043863.1:50200-61679 GCA_023313725.1 Lithobius niger | reverse complement strand
ATAATAATAATAATAATAATAATTGTTTATTGTTGTTCCACTCTGCACGAAATACATAAGTATTTGTATGTGCACAATTTACAAATTATAATAATTACAATTCAGAAAAATAACATTAGCTATATTAAAATACATCAACAGGCAAAATCGCAAATCAATTTTAACATTATCCTTTATGATAGTTTAATTAACATCGTTCTGTTGAGTATCATCGTAAAGTATTAATATCCTACAACTAAGTATTTTCAAACACAAGACTTTCTTTAACTTTAAAATTCATGTAACATTAATTCGTCTGTAACAAGATTCAAATACATAATCTCTAATGTTCTTTTTAAAATTATTATTGTTAAATTTCTCAAGTCATCTGGTATTTGTTAAAAAACATGGTACTAAATAGTTTAAGGTAATTATATAGAACAATGCCTTTTCATGCTAGCGACATAATTCTACTACCTGTCGATTCCTTTCGTCATTGCGGTTCAGAAAATAATAACGAAAACTTGCACAAACGCTTAAAAAAAAGGAAAAAGTATTAAAATACGTTAAAACGCTACTCAAAACCGTTGTTGGAGCACCATTGCGCGAGACGATGGGAGCGCAACAAGAAAACTCGATTCCGACCAGAACATTAGTAAATGGAAATTATCTCATTCCCAAAACAATTTTTTCCCAGTATGAAATGCGGTCCACAGGGGCGTGCATCGCGCGCACTATTATATACATCAAGAATTTGTGTAATCAGAAATAGTATGACGCAAGCATTTGTGAAACAAGTAACAAATTATCCCACTTCCTTGTTTCACAAATGCTTGCGTGATACTATTTCTGATTACACAAATTTTCGATGTATATTATAGTGCGCACGAAGCGCGCCCCTGCGGACATTGTTTCATACTGGACAGAAATATTGGTATAGAAATAAAACTGCATACTTACGTTTATTGGTATTGATATATAATTGCAATAGGAATGAAGAAGAATTTTATGCATAAGGAGGGTAAAGTTCAGCTGCACTAAGTAAAAAATGGTAAATTCTTTCACCCATTTGATATTTTGATTTGAAAAGAAATTCGGCTAGGTACCCAACGAAGTGATCTTCCTTACGTCCAATTTAGGGATTTTTGTTTGGATCTCCTGCTACACTCTTTTAATATTTTGGGTATGTGCACTTGTGTCTGGGTCGACGAAATTGTTGGAATGGTTAACAGTTTTATACACATAACCCAAGTTTTCCAACCCACCATATGCTGCCCAACAATCTGAATGTACCGTGGTTTCCTCTAGAATATGAACTTGTATTACTTTAAATAATGTTTCTTTGTCCCTTTTCTCTACTGGGACCAAAAATATCTTTTTCGTAGTAGTATCAATATTCCCGAAGACCCATTGTCCTTTGATCGTGCGTCTGCGGTTATACTTTTCTTTTCCAAACTTGGCTTCATCAATCTGCACTACGTGATTCTTGCCACCAATTTTCTCGGTGTTCCCTATAGAAAGAATACCAGTCAACAATTGAGTTTGGGGTTAAGCCAGCATCGTAAATTAAAAATTGTTGACGCGGTGGAGACATATGTAGTAATGTTGCAACAATTTCCAAAACTCGTTGTGGAGAAAGCTTTGTGTTTTCAAAAAACGTGCCTTTTCTTCCACTAATGGAAAAGCCACAAACTTTTGTTCTTTTTGGGTTTTTTCTGTCCTTTTCAAGTTTTTTTCCGCATTGGAAACGCCATCGATTCATATCTAAATTTAAGACATTACCACAATCGCATACTGCCGTCTTCTTAAAAATGCCATGATTGAACATCAATTTCAAAACTTGATCTTCATTAAAACGAATTGTTTGAAAAAAAGACAGATCACATCCATCGCAAATCAGCGCTTTAGCCATGCCGACGCAAATGAACGAGATAATTTCTGTTTACTAATGTTCTGGTCGGAATCGGGGTTTTTTTTGTTGCGTTTCCATCGTCTCACGTAATGGCACTTCAACAACGGTTGTGAGTAGCATTTTAACGTATTTTAATACTTATTTTTTAAAAGCGTTTCCGCAAGTTTTTGTTATGATTTTCTGAACCGCAATGACGAAAGGAATCGACAGATAGTTGAATTATGTTCCTAACGTGAAAAGGTGTTGTTCTATATAATTACCTAGTTTAATTCTCTTTTTCCATAAGAATTCCTATATTTTGGTATTTTTAGCCAAGGATGGTTTATTCTTGTTTCTCTATCAATTAATATCTTCCATTCTTTCTTGTAATAATTCTGTGCTAATACAGTGTACTGTAACATTTTTTAAATTGTCATTAATTTACTATTCTGGAAAATGTCCACTCTTTTTTTTTCTTTCTTTCTTCTTAGAAAATAGCACTTTTACAGCTTTATTTAAAAAATTTTCCAACCTTTCCAATAGTCCATCAGTTGATGTAGCATAGATTGTAATTGCATACCTAATTTCTGATAATATAAGAGCTTCATATATATTTTGTTTGTTGTATATGTTTAAAAATTCTCTAATTTTGTAGAGCATATGTATCATTCTTCATATCTTGGTTGTAAGTTCTTCAATATGATTATAAATTTCCAGTTTTTGTGAATCAGTACCTCTAAGTATTTTACTTCATTCACTATTCCCAATTTATTACATTTACAGTTTATTCCAGTACAGCCCATTGTACGGTGTATGATAGTTACATTTTCTAACCTCATATGTGATGATGTTACAGCAAATCAGAAAGTTTTCGAGGTGTTGATGTATAAATCATTTTCATAAAAATAATCGTTTATTTGATTAAAGTCCATTTGAAGGTTCTTGATCATGTTTTCAGCATTAATATTAATTGATATCATGATTACGTCCATTCTGCATGTCACATTTTTGGGCAAGTTTTTTTATTTTCGGAACTTGGTCATTAAATTTTTTTGCAAAGTCATTACACACGACTTCAAGTGGTTCATCAAAGTTCTTGCGTGTTAGTACATTGATATTTACATTTTTTTTTGCATTTGTAATAGTATTAATTTTACTCCAAATTTTTGCCGAATCCTTAATATTTTTATCAAAGAAATTTTCGTAGAAATTTTGTCTGGTACCAATTATTTTCTTTTTTACTTCTTTGTTAAGAACTTTGTACTGTTCCTTCAGTTCGACTGAAGATTTATCTAATTTGCTAATTCTTGACCAGAGAGCATTTTTCCTATTTATTTGTTCCGGAAGGTTTTTAATCATCCATTCTTGTTGGTATGTTTTGCTAGCTGGTTTTTGTGTGCAGGAAATTGTATTCTTCTTATATATATTAATAATTTCTGCTGCAATTTTACTGTACATAGTTTCAGGGTCTTCATACGAGTCTAAAATATTCCAGTAGTAATTGTTAAGTTGGTTAATAATAATTCCATGGTGAAAAAGATTAAAATCTAATTTTTTCTCCTAAATTGAGTATTATTACTTTTTGTTTCATTCCACATTTCCAAAATGGTGAAATAATGATCAACTGGTTTGACTTTCACAACATATCCTTTGTTACAATATTTATTAAGTCTTAACAAAAAACGGGTCTAGACAATATTTAGTTAATTTTCCCATACGAAATTCTTCTCTAGTTTACGTGTTTCTCATTAAAACAAAACCAAATGAGGCCAGCATGTTTTCAAAAGGTTCAATATCGTACTTCTCAGAAGAATCTTGCGTATCTTTAAGTAAATTGAAGTTAAAATCACCAGTGATTATGATGTTTAGTTGTTTATCTCTTTTTTCCATCAAAATCTTTTTCAGTTCCTTAATAAAAAAATTCCGACTCGACGATGGTCTTCTGTGGCAATAAGGTTAAAAAGCTCTGTATTTAAACTAATAGACAAATCAATAACTTCATTTACATCGATATTTAAAAATACTGCTTTGACAGCTTTAAGTTTTTTTGTATTAAAAAAAGACTATAATACCACCACCCCTGCCAACATTTCTACAGTTGCAAAATTGTTCGTACTGTTGTATTTCATAATTATTTGATTCATCAGGTTTAATGTTAATTTCTGTTAGGACAAGGATGTCCCACTCAACATTAGAGGGTTCGATTTCCAATAAAAAAGCATCCGAATTAAGCCTAGAGCTTCTAATATTTAGGTTGAGAATTTTAAGATTATTGTTAGCAGTATTGTTAATAATAATAAAAATAAAAATAGTGATAAAAAAAACAAACATATTGCAACAAATGTGAATGTTAAAAACTGTTCTTTGTTGATTAACAAAATCCATTTAAACATATTTATACAGAAATTCATTCAATTTTGGTTTTAACTCTTTAATACTGTTATGTAATAATAACTTGTCAGGAAGATTGTTAAATATGAAGGGTGTATAATATTTTTATATTTCTAACTCCATACTTATTGCTCCATCGTGGTAAATCAAATTTAATTTGTTGTTTTCTCAAGTTATCCCGATTAGTTGCTTTTGTTTTTTTTTATGTATATTTGAGCAATAGTTTTTTTTTAATTACTATTTGGACTCTTCCAGTTCTTTTATAACATTCAGCTGTGTTATGTTTGCCATTTCGAAAAAAAAGTTTTTACAATTTTGTTTTGTAAGGATTGAAGTCTTTTGATTATGTATTCTGATGCAAAACCGTATATTTCTATTGCGTACCTAATGCGACTTTCAATCCATGCTGCATAGACACTCCTTTAATTTTTTGTTTCAATATCTATCTTAATTGAAAAGTTTTTGCAAGGGCAATCCTCAGTTTTGACATAATAATTTTAATATGACTTTTAAAATTCCAGTTTGTACAAAATATATACATTATCAATAATAATAAGAATAAATAAATAAATAAAAATAAAAATCTACTAAAAATCTAATAAAAAAATAATTTACTAATATAATACCCAACCTCAATAACCAGCACGAGGAGGAGGAGCAGCCTGCAGCAGCAGTAGCCCAACAATTCGAAGTAACGGCTACAATGGTGGCTACAATTTAAAGTAACCTTTTGTTTCATTCTTCCTGCGCATGCCATATCTTTGCCACCGTGCATAACAATTCTTGGTGCATTTAGTGCACATGCTATGTCATTGCTACCGTGCCAAACAATACTTGGTGCACTACTTCCAATAGTTGATTGTTGATGGATAAAATGAAAGGACAAGGACAATGAATTTGTACTGTTGCTATAATTTGCATCTTTGGGTTTGTATTTCAGAGTGGATTGGGGCGTGTGGTCTTTCGTGAAAACATTCGTGAAAGGCAAAGGCCTCGAATAAACCATTTAAAACATCCGTGTTTCAGGTAAACGCATAGAGTTTTCTACCAAACTAAGCTACACTTAAAATTTCGAGGCCTGTTAGCCTCGAAATTGCTAGCTATTAACGATAGAATGGCTTATTTATTTCGCAGATGCAGGCTTTCAGAGCTGAGTGGAATTGTTACAATTATTACAATTATTACCCCAATTTACCGTCATCTGTTGTTAAAGATAACTCACACGAATTGTTTCAACGTTGACGGAAACAATCACAGACATTACGTTCAGCAGGCGCTTGCATGCTGATTGCTGATTTACTCAGTGATAGTTTTTTTTTGGAAAAATTCAGTAAAACACAGTTAAGCGTCTTTTTTGGGGCTGCGCAAAATTTCAATGAAATGTCCTGTTAACCTTTAGTTGTATTTAGTTGTAATTAAGTTCTGTTACTTTTCGCTATCATCACCACCACTATTTGCTTGGTTTGGAGATGAGGTTGCTGACCGCTCGGCTAATGCTGCTCGCTTTGCTCGGGTCCCCGAAGCCTCCTCACAAAGTTCTTTCACGTTCAGTTAACTGTTGCCATTAGGCAACAGCAACAACAAACATTGGAGGGTTGTGGCAATGTAGGGAAGAAGAGGAGGGATACAAGGGACAGTAGAAGAGGAGGGGAAGAGTGGGAAAATGTTGAACGGGAGAGGAGGGGAGGGGAAGGGAAAGAGGCCAGGGGAAGGGAGTATGATAAGAGGAGATCATACTATTCACTTACTGAATGTGCCCATCAAGCATAAGGGTAATACGGGCAGGTGCCGCCAAGGAGCAGATGTGTTGGGGGGGTAATAAATTTATAACCAAACACCAGGGGGGGCTGCGGTAAAAGGCCGGGAGGTATACAGACTGGACACTCATGGAGGGTGGTCGAGGGGGCCTAGGAGGGAGCGGGGTGTGCAGGTTGGGGGGAACACATTGAAAAAGCCAAGATGTGCTGGAGGGCGTGCAGTGGGGAGGCAGGGTGTTCAGGGCGGAAGGGGAGAAATCAAACACCTTGGTTGCCGAGAGAAGGGCGGGCCAGTATACAAACCCTACACTGCCGGAGGGTGTGCAGTGGGTTACGGGGAAAGTCGGGGAAGGCTGGGGAGTGTGGGTTGGTGGGGGGAGTGAAATTGAAAGCACCAGTTACTTTGCTAACACGACGAAACACCCGAAGAGGCTCAAGCCACGAAATTCAATCACTGTGCAGCATGCGTGGGACCAGCTAGTAATAATAATAATAATAAAACATTTGGTGCTAGAGTGTATGGAATGCGAGGTGGGGTGGCAAACAAGTGGGAGGCCGTGGAAACATTAAGCTCAAAGGTTGCTATTTTTTGGCCAGGTAAAATCAAAGCTCATGACAGGGGTAATTCCTGATTTGAATGGATTTGTTCGTGTTGCAAGTGTTGGTCGTTCGGGATTTAGGGTGTATTCCCGTGACCAAGCCCCAATTTCTGCCCACCCCCAAATTCCCTACTGTCATGTGGTTTTGATGTGTGTTTTGTTCGGGTTTGGATTGGTGAAGGGCGTTACGGTGGGTGTTGTACATGTGACGGGGACTGTGGTTAGGGATGAATGGGAAGGGTGGGTGTCGTCCCTAGTTGGCCTAGTTGTTGTAGGGAGAGTTCCAATGCACACCACTGGTTGTGGTGGGGCACTAATTGTAGTACTAGGGGTAGCATCCTGGCTGGCAGTTTGGATCGGCTGGGCTTGACTGTGATTCAGGATGGGTCACCGATCTTCATCCAAAAGTATAGGTGAACCATTCAGAAGTCGGTGATAGACTTGTTTTTCTGCACTAGTAGTCTGACCACGAAGATTGCGTTTGAGGTTCCAAAGTGAGAAAGTGGGTGAGAGGAGAAGGGGCTACATAGGGTGTCTGGTAGGCAAAACGCTGTCTGCCTACCAGACTCCCTGGTCTGGTGGTTAAGGATAGGCATCGGGTACGGCAGAGCTTTCGACAGTGTCACATTGATATCAGATGGTTTGAATTTGTCGGTATCGCACCGGAAACAAGATTCATCCTGCGCTAGGAGAAGGCTTGGCTTGGGGTCAGAGTCTGTGCAAGCGTTTCTAAGGGACTGCCAATTTCTAAGGTCTGGGGAATTGTGAGACTGCGACACGCCCTTCCAGGTTTTGCCTGGGTTTTTGGTTGGGTGATGTCATACACGGTCCTGGTATGACAGATGCCTTTGATGAGAACATTGCTTCGGTGTTAGAATTCCCCAAGAACTCCCACCGGGTAGGGGTGCCACAGGGATGGACGGTATGAACTCCCCACTTACTAGAGTGGATTTCTCTGCTGCACTAGGGGCTTGCCAGGTCAGCAGGGCGACGGGCATCGACTGAATTTCATATGATGATCTCCGGCAGCAGTGAGCTGCTCGGGTACTTCCAGAGCCAGTACTACTTGAGCCCGCTTCCACGGTCATGGTTGTTTTCGATCCTGGCCCCCGGTGCCGGGCAGGGATAAGGTCCAGTTAGCGGTTACCAGCTGTCGCCCGATCACCCTTCCGTCCTGCATTCGTAAAGTGTACGAGAAGGTGCTGGTAAAGAGGTTGGTGTGGAGGGTGGAGGCTGCTGGGCGCTTCTACAATGCCAAGTTCGGTTTACGCAAATGATTGCTTTTCCGTGGTCGTGTTCCTAGACATCAGGGCAGCATATGATATGGTGGATATACTGTAGATAGGGCATGAACTTTCTGTGTTGGGGTAAGTGGCAAGTTGTGAGCAGTGGTGCTTGCTCTGCTTGGGCAACAGGCCTTTGTTACTAGGGTAGGGAAAGGTTGGTCAGGGGTCAGGCATACTGCTCGGGAGCTGCCGCAAGGCTGCTGCCGCAGTCCTGTGATCGTTACCATTGTTATTAACTCTGTGCTCGTGGAGCTGAGTCAGACTGTTAACGTGGTAGCGTACGCTGATGACGTGGAAGTCTGGCTGAACATCAAGAACTTGCCGATGGTTCTCACAGCTCTGGAAGCTGTCATTAATCATGGTTCCAAGGCTCTCGCTGCCAGGTGTTTGCAAAAATTGGCTGGTGGCAAGATAGAACTTATGGTTTTCAGTAGGGGCATACCAGTGAGGCAGCTTTCTGGGTGAACGGGGCCCTGCTCCGGTCCTCCAATAGGGTCCATTACCTTGGTTTTTGGCTGGATACACACCTGACGTGGGTGCAGGGTGTGGCTGCTGTTTTTAGGAACGTGGCGACTAGGCTGAGTGTGCTCAAGTCTCTTGTTGCCAATAGGTCTGTTGTGAAGTGCAGCATGCTTGTTAATCTCTACAGAGTGTATTTACTGTTTTGTGTGGACTTTCATGCTCCACTACTGGTATGAATGGTCAGCTTTTGCTGAGGCTGCTGTATTTCAGCGAGCGGTTGAGGACTTTTCTGATGTGGATGAACTTTCCACTCATTTCGCTGATGTGGTCCTTGCTGCTGCTAATGCTACTATCCCGCGTACGTCCACACAGCCACGGCGGGTTCCTGTTCCATGGTGGACACCTGCTTGCGGGCAGGCCATTCAGGCCCGCCGGCGAGCGTTGCGTGCATTTACAGTCAGCCCAACTACTGACAACTTTGTAGCCTTTAAGCGCTGTCGTGCCCGTGCCAGGTATGTCATCCGTGAGGCTAGACGTGCTTCGTGGGCAGCTTATGTTTCGTCGATCACGCGCTCCACGCCTTCTCAGCAGGTGTGGCGGAAGGTGCGCCAGATCTCGGGGAAGGCCGTGTCTTCCCCGGTTTCACAGCTGAAGGTGGCGAATACCGTGATCTCTTCTGTGCCGGATATCGCCGACTGTCTTGCGTCTGCGTTTGCGCAGGTCTCGAGTGATAACCATTATGATCCTGGTTTCCTCAGAATAAAGCGTAGAGAAGAGGCTCACCCTCTAGACTTTCGCTCCGACGGGCTAGAGGAGTACAATTTATCGTTTACCAGGCAGGAATTTGTTTCAGCTTTGTCCAAGTCGCATGACTCCGCCCCAGGGCCTGATGATGTTCACTATCAGCTGTTGAAACATCTGCCTCTTGCCTCCCAGCAGTTCTTGCTGGAGATTTTCAACCGTGTGTGGGCAGAAGGCTCTGTTCCGGCAGCGTGGAGGACAGCAGTGGTCATCCCGATTGTGAAACCGGGCAAAGACCCTACTGCTCCTTCCAGTTATCGCCCAATCGCTCTGACTAGCTGTGTCTGTAAACTTATGGAACGGATGGTCGGTGAGAGGTTGGTCTGGGTGCTGGAATCACGGGGATTCTTATCTGCGTCCCAGTGCGGCTTTCGACGGTTTCGGTCAACCATCGATCATCTGGTTGCCCTTGAATCAAATGTGAGGGAGGCTTTTCGCCTGCGTCAACATCTGGTTCAGGTTTTCTTTGACTTGGAGAAGGCGTATGATACGACGTGGCGTTATGGGATTCTCTGTAATCTCTATAACTATGGCTTGAGGGGACAGATGCCACTGTTGCTTTCCGCTTACCTCTCAGGCCGTTCTTTTCGCGTTCGTGTCGGGGCGACTCTTTCCCGCCCGTTTGTCTTGGAGAATGGTGTGCCTCAAGGAGGTGTTCTTAGTGTCATCTTGTTTGCTATAGGGATCAACCCCATTGCTCAGCAAGCTGCTGTTCCCCAGTCATTGTTTGTCGATGACTTTGGCCTGCGCTTTCGGGCAGCTCGCATGCAGACCTGCGAGCGGCAGCTACAGCTGGCGATTAACAAAGTCCAGACCTGGGCGGTCAGTAATGGTTTCCGGTTTTCTCCGGACAAGACTGTGTGCGTCCACTTTTGCCGCCAACGAACACTGCACCCAGATCCTTGCCTGTACTTGGGACAGGCACATATTCTTGTTGTGCCACAGGCACGTTTCCTGGGTCTCGTGTTTGATTCCAGGTTATCTCTGCTTCCACACTTGCGTCAACTTAAAGACAAGGCTTTGTGGGCGCTTAACATCTTGCTGGTCCTGTCGGGCACTTCATGGGGTGCCGATCGCACTGCCATGTTGCGCCTCTACCGATCCCTTGTCCGCAGCAAACTTGATTATGCGTGCATGGTGTATGGTTCAGCTAGTGACTCGACTCTCCAGATGTTGGACACTGTACATCACAGTGGCCTGCATGTGGCGCCTGGGGCATTTCGAAATTCTCCAGTGGTCAGCCTCTATGCTGAGGCCTCGGAGCCACCTTTGACTATTCGTCGACGACAGCTTGCCATTCAGTTTGCTGTGCGTTTGCGTGCTGTGCAATCCAGTCCTGCTTGGTCCGTGGTTTTTGGGCCAGACTTGCGAGTCGGTAGACGCAGGGTGGGTAAGGGTGATTTCCGCGATAGGCTCCAGCAGTCCTGTCAGGAGTTAGCCTTTCAAATATCCTGCGTCTTGAGGCTTGAGGGATGGCAGTTGCCCCTTGGCTTGTCCCAAGTGGCTGTTTCATTTTCGCTCTGGCGTCCCTCCCGAAGGGTTCCACTCTACCTGCGTGGTACTTACAGGAGTTCCGGCAGCTGTGTTCTCAGTACGCCGGTTATCAGCGCCTGTTTACTGATGGGTCGAAGTCAGACATTGGTGTGGCCTGTGCTTGTGTGTGTAAGGGAGTAACGGTTGCCCATCGCCTTCATCGGGCTATTCTGTATTTTCTGCAGAGCTTTTGGCTCTTGGTTTGGCAGTGGAATGGATCCTTGATCTTCAGGGCACTCATTTCATTATCTTTAGTGATTCCATGAGTGCCCTGGAGTCCTTGGCGAATTATAATCCTCGGAATCCCTTGACACAACGTGTTCAAGCTTTGCTTTCCCGCTTGCCTGGCCAGCGGAAAACCGTGCTTTTCTGCTGGATCCCGGGCCATGTTGGGATAGCAGGGAATGAGCAAGCTGATTCTGCTGCGAAAGGGGCCCTTTCTGGCCCTTTTGGTAGGGATCTCAGCCTTGTTCCCTCAGACGCCTTTCCAACTCTGCGTCTGAGGTTACACGCTTTTTGGCAAACCTTGTGGGACAGACAGGATGGTAATAAATTACGGGCCATTAAAGGCACTGTCGAGGAGTGGCGCTCGGCGTGTCGCCGCAGTCGTCATGAGGAGGTTGTGTTGGCCCGTTTGCGCATTGGTCACACCCGACTTACTCACTGTTTCGTTTTGCGGGGGGTTGACCCTCCTGAATGTTATTGGTGTCGACGGCCACTTACGGTCCGGCATTTACTTGTTGATTGTCGCCATCTTGATGGTGTTTGCCGTCGTTTCCG